>MJUU01052466.1:111283-126686 GCA_002080025.1 Modiolus philippinarum | reverse complement strand
TTACCATGCTAACGTCGGTCTGAAAGAAAACGGAAAGAAATTCGCGGGAATTTTGCGACGTCATAAATGAATTACAAAACATTAAAGCTCAAGTTCGCGGAAATTTTCTGACGTCATAAAAGATTTACGAAACAGTGACGTTCAAAAGCAATATGCGCAGAAACAATAGTAGGATTTGTTTTTAAATGATTCTGATGAGTTAATAGATGTATAAATGTAGCCTTTCACTCACAAACTAATCACATAGTCCCTCAAATTTCACCCAAAGAAATGTAATTGGAATAAAATCCCACACACTGTATATTTGCACTATGGATCTTGTGTCACATTTATAGGAATAGTTTAGTGACTGTTATTGCTACACAACACCTAGTAAATGTATGTAATTTTCATTTGAAATCAATAGAGGTATTTAATTTCTTAAGTTGATCATCTTCACATATCTTCATGGCTATACAAGGAGGTATAGTATTCCAATGAAATGTGACAATTATATGGTATTGATAACTGATGTTAGAATACCATGGTGTATCAACAGCGCCAGTTTGGACTGGCTCCTATTAATTATAACCTTGTACTGGAATCCAAGTGTAGAATATAAACAGGGAACCAGCCTAAGGCAGCACTGTTGATACTTGAATACTTGATATGGTGAAAAATTCTGCTTTTAGTTAGGCCATTGTTTTTTAATTTTTAGTTTTACGAAATTTTTCTCAAATGTTTATGGGTAGGAGGAAGGAAAAAAATAAAAAATAAAATTCCAGAACAAGAGTGGACCCTAATAGATGTCTCGCCAGTCCCTGCTTGTCGCTAAAACAGTCATGCACTACTCAAGAGCAACCTACAAGCCAAATATTATTACCATTCCACTTACAGTAATTAAGAAACTATTCTAATCAGAAACACTCAACTTTGTTCACTAGACCATGAAATTGAGGTCAAGGTCAAGGTCAAAAGCCATATGGCAGACGGACATGTACTAACCAAGACCAAGCTATATACCAAATATCATTGACTTCTAGCTTCTAGTTATTGAGAAATGGACTTAAGCAAAAAAACTTAACCTGGTCACTGGACCGCGAAATATAGGTCAAGGTCACATGATTTTGGGTCCGACAGATAGGGTTCGCCGTAAGCTACATATGGACCAAATATAAAGTTCCTACATCAATGGCTTCTGTATTAAAACTTGAGTTTACGCCGCCGTTGCCGTCGCCGTCATACTTTGCACGCCTATGTCTCGCTTTCGCGACTTTCGTCGCGGGCGAGACAAAAATTGAGGTCGGGGAAAAAAAACTGTAATTTGGATTAAAACAATAGGAATTTTATTAAAAAATAGGCCAAATATTTGAAGAGTAGAAAAAAAAATAAAAATAAAATCCAAAAAGCTAATTTTTTTTCAATTTTGGGGCAAAATTTTTAGGGTAGGAGGGTTCGTAAAACTAAGAATAAAAAACAACGGCCTTAATGATATCTCCAATTGTACTAAACCATATTTATAAAGTTTAAATAGAAAACCCCAAACAAACGTCAGTTTTGAAGTTCATTTACCTTCATTCATTTTCATAAGCTTTATAGTCTATTTTTCAAACAGACACAGTAACTCAAATCAGTGTAATGTCACATGAACAAAACTTGCACAACTTCCAGTATGTTGAGTGGGCTTTCCTTTTATGCTTTAAAATTTGTTAATGTAGCCAATGATGTTTGGCACAACTTCTCACAAGGCACTTAGGCAGTGTCATTTTATACCTTTTCAGTCTGTTCTTACCCCTGTATTACATATCATTTGATAATTCTTATTCTTTACCATGATAGACCATTTTTGCTGTGTCAGAGATTATATATGTAACTTTTATTTGTACTTTTATTACCATGATAGTTCATTTTTGCTGTGTCATGGGATCACATGTGTAACTTTTATTTGTATTCTACCATGATAGACCATTTTTGCTGTGTCAGAGATTACATGTGTAACTTTTATTTGTACTTTACCATGATAGATCATTTTTGCTGTGTCAGAGATTACATATGTAACTTTTATTTGTACTTTTATTACCACGATAGTTCATTTTTGCTGTTTCATGAGATTACATGTGTAACTTTTATTTGTACTTTACCATGATAGATCATTTTTGCTGTGTCAGAGATTACATGTGTAACTTTTATTTGTACTTTACCATGATAGATCATTTTTGCTGAGTCAGAGATTACATGTGTAACTTTTATTTGTACTTTACCATGATAGACCATTTTTGCTGTGTCAGAGACTACATGTTTATCTCTTATTTGAATTTTACAAGGACAGATAATTTTTGCTATGTAAGGGACTACATGTTTATCTGTTATTTGTACTTTACCATGATAGATCATTTTTGCTATGTAAGGGACTACACGTGTAACTTTTATTTGAACTTTACCATGATAGATCATTTTTGCTGTGTCAGAGACTATATGTTTATCTTTTATTTGAACTTTACCATGATAAATCATTTTTGCTGTGTCAGAGACTACATGTTTATCTTCTTTAATGGTTAATTTCTGGAAATGAGGTAAATTTTCTGTCTTATGTTGTGTCAATAATTGTTGTTGGTCATTACTCTGCTCCTCAATTTCAGCAAGAGCGTCTGCAAAAGCTTCCTCCACCATCTGGTCGTGAAGTAAACTTTTCTCTTCAAATTTTCCTGAAAAATCCAGAATTTTACCTTTCAAAAAGTAATATATTCATTTGAATTACTAATTATTCAAAACAATTTCTCTAATTATATGTGAAGTTTAAACAAGTTCTGACCCTTTACATAAATTTTCATATTCAACATATGTTGAAAAATTTGTAAAGGTTCCTCGGAACCATGTGTCTCGCCTGCTCAGTAAGGTGTCATTATAATCAGGACAATACTAACTTATATATAATTAAAAAAGTATGGTTACTAGGTACAATTCCAACTAGAGCTGTCGCCGAATGGCAGCCAGTTATACTCCTGCACATTGAATCCTGAATCAATATTGTAAGTGCAAATTTAAGTGTGTGTTGAAACAATACAAGTGTGGACACAGTACAAGTGTGGACACTATGATATACCTCCCCCATTTTTTCCAGAAAATATACAAAGTTCAAAACACGAAAGTTGCAATAACTTTCTCAAAATTTGATGAATCAGTCTGAAAATACCAGGTGCATAGGTTCATTAGGCACTACACATTGTGACAAAATTTGGAAAAGATATTCTAAGGAGGGTCTGAGATTGCCTCCGGACAAAAATTTTCCATATGGGTACTAAAGTACAAAAATATTGTAGTAGCCATTACTTTTTGAAAAATAGGAGATGCACAAGTTCTTATGGTTACTAATATGCATACAAAATTTGATTGAGAAATATTGAAGGGTTTCTGAGATAAGTTCTGGACAAAAAATTCTATGAACAGACGGACGGACAAGGTGATTCCAATATACCCCCAACTTCATTGCGGGGGGTATAAAAATTAATTGGTCTAAGAGAGTTCCAGGAAATTTACCAAAAATCGGAATCAAACATTTTTGCAATTTTATTAATTAAAATGTTTGTTTATTTCAAATTCACTCAAAAACCATGGTTGCTGAGAAGAATTTCAAAAAATTGCATGTCTTGAAGAGTTTCAGGAAATTTACCAAAATTGGAATCAAATATTTTTGCATTTTTATTAATTTAAATGTTTTGTTTATTTCAAATTCACTCTTAAACCATGGTTTCTAAGAAGAATTTTAAAAAATTGCACGTCTTGGACAGTTTCAGGTAATTTACCAATGTTGGAACCAGCTTTTTATTTCTTATGCATTCAAAATTATACTTGGCTCCAAGGAATTGCCATATTTTCTAAATTATATGCAAAAATTTCAAAAATTATCGGTCTTTGATATTTTCAGGAAATTTACCAAAGTTGGAACCAGAATGAAAATTCCAACAGCTTGTTACATATCTGCACACTGCATGCAGCAATGTCCAATTTTAATTAAATTCTGTTAAGACACTGACACTTAATTCACTTTCTGAAACTTTTATTTTTGTGGATTAACATTGAAATTTTTAGCAAAAAACTAAGTCCAAATACGCAAAAAATATGAAAAAAAAAAAAAAAAAATCCAATTTTTGAAGCTGGAGATAATTTTCTGACCATCATCTAACTTCTGACCACTTTTTAATAAATTCAAATAAGATTTAATAACTTTATTCAACATCTAAAAAACGTTAATCTGTGGGTTAACATTTTAAAAAAAACTAAGTCCAAATACGGAAAAACAAAAAAAATTTTCCAATTTTTTTAGCTGGAGGTAATTTTCTGATGATTATATTTTGACACAATTCTATAAAGATTAAATGACTCTACTCAACCTATGAAAAACTTGTACAATGTTTGACACCTACGACGGAATTTGGATCACTATGTCTCGCTTCAGCGACTTTAGTCGCAGGTGAGACAATAAAGCCCAGTGCTATTCCCCAACAAATCTATTCGAATACAACTCTCTGGTTTATCATTTATCGTTAGAGAAAAAGATTAGACCACTTTATCCTGAAAATTACCATATTTTATCAACTCTCGATATCTAAATTAAAAAATTTTAAATGCTTGGCAAGCCTCGCAATTCAAATTTTAAGATTTAACTATCTCTAGTGGATAAAATATGGTAATGAACGGGATCTTGTGGTGTAATCTATATATAATCTGACAATTTGTCACTTTATCTTAATCCTTCAAATTATTACTTTATGACCTTGTAATAAAGTATTCCCTATGAGACAATACAACTAGAGCTTGACATAAGCCCAAAAAGAAACATTTTTAGATGTGTGTAAGTAAGTCATCCATAAAACTACTCACATACTTTAAAATAGGAATATGTACAAAATAATCTTTTTTTTCTTACCTGGTACAAAATACATGTAACTGAGATGAAATAAAGCAGAATATTAGATTGCTTATGATCATCTGCTGAAATTTTACTCTCTCTCTTGATCGCATGGGACAAACTACAATAAACAAATACTGCTAGCAAACTTGATATTAAAAGTTAAAACTTTTAAGCTAACTGGGTAGATAGCAAACTTGATATTAAAAGTTAAAACTTTTAAGCTAACTGGGTAGAATTTGAATTCCAATATTTAATTTCACCAAATTACATTTTGAATCCAATATAACATCACAAACATGACAAAAGACAAAATTTGAAGATATTTTTTTTTCATTGACATTATATTTGTGACATGTGGTTGACAAATTGGTACGATCATACATGTATATTATATTTAGTCATAATAATCTAAAATTCAACATAAAATGCATTGCAAACAGAAAAAAATACCATTAAAATCTGGAATGGGAGTTCTGTATACACCAGGAGTGGGTGATCTAGGATCTAATAGACCCTCTGGTGTTTTCTCAACCATAATTGGTGTGCGTGTTATTTCTGTGGATGGTGACCTGGGGTCAAAATTTAGAACTCTTGTCTGTAAATTCTGTTTTGGTGGTGTGTCAAAAATGTCCTCATTTTGTTCTATTCTGGTGTGGGTTCCTCCCATTATGACCTACAAAAGATATTAATTGACATAGAATGTATAAATATAGGCTGGCTTGTGAAAATAACAAGTATAGAATGTCATCCCAGTGAAATGAAATCATTTTAATTCACTACTGTGGAAATAAAAGTTTATGCTGAAAATCTACTCGACAAGGCCAGTAATAATAACCTTTATGAAGTTTGCATTTAACATAACACTTAAATTGTTTAAACCTTTTATAGTACATCAGGTTATTTTCGTGTTGGCTTTTGTTCACGATTTTGGTGTAAAACAGGTCGTTTAAATATTCGCCATGTTTATAATACTCAATGTACTGCTTTTTCCAATGCATTTTAAGGGCAGTAAAATTTACACGGAGACGAACACACTCGAAAAAATCCTGATATAAAGTAGTAATTTTCAGTCAGGGGAATCACAGAAACAAGTGACTATGTAATCACTTATTATAAGTGATTTTAGAGCTTTTCTAATGGAAATCCCAAACAACCACAAATTGGCAAACTGATAAAATGCCTTGCTTTGAAAACTCATGTAGAAGTATTTCTTATTTTAGCATTGTTTAGTAAAGTACATGTAAGCTATGAAATATGCAAAATTAGCAAGCCATTTGACAAGATATTGAGAAAAATTAAGATTTTTGGCAAAATTTGACACTTTTTAGTTCATTTTCAAAGTCAATTTTCCATGTGAAAATGAATTTTCCTGATGCTCATGATAATTATTTTGGAAACTAGAATGTTTCAGCTTTAAGTTAAATCAATAAAAAAAGTACTGTTCTCGGAAAAAAAAACAGCTGTTCTTGGGGCCAGAAAAATCCTGGTGTTCAGCTGTATGATCACTTATATACTGTTAACCAACTTATTTTTGCGGCAACTTTGTTTCGTCTGTCCCAGTCAACTTCGCGAAGACTAATTTTCACGATTTTCTTTTTCTGATAATGTATTTATATTAGAATTAGGAATATTCATGACGATTTATTTTCGCGATATTTTTATGTTCAGGAAGATTGCAAAAATAAATCACTCGCGAAAATTAGTTGGTTTACAGTAAGTGATTATTTAGATAACAAGAGTTGTCAGAAGACAACATAGCTCGCCAGGGATTCCAGTAACTTCAATGCACAATAAATTTAAAAGTAATAAAAAGCTTTCTTCACAAGAAAGTTACATATCAAATTTAAACACCCTATCACTAAACAACTTAATTCTAGAAGCAAAGTTAAAATTGCCCTCAGGGCAAGGTCAAGGTCAAAATGTCTACAAAAATGATACCTTTAGAAAGCTCTCCTCATAAGAAAGTTACATACCAAATATGAACTCCCTACCACTAAAAGCCTACCTTCTAGAGGCAAGGTTAAAGTTTTTAAAAAATTGCCCAAAGGGCAAGGTCAAGATGTCTACAAATATGGTACCTTTAGAAAGCTCACCTGATAAGGAAGTTACATACCAAATTTGAACTCCATACCACTAAAAGCCTACCTTCTAGAGGCAAGGTTAAAGTTTTTTAACAAGAGTTGTCAGAAGACAACATAGCTCGCCGGGGATTCCAGTAACTTCAATGCACAATAAATTCGAAAGTAATAAAAAGCCTTCTTCACAAGAAAGTTACATATCAAATTTAAACACCCTATCACTAAACAACTTAATTCTAGAAGCAAAGTTAAAAGTTTTTAAAAAATTGCCCTCAGGGCAAGGTCAAGGTCAAAATGTCTACAAATATGGTACCATTAGAAAGCTCTCATCAAAAGAACGTCACATACCAAATATGAACACCCTACCACTAAACAACTTAATTCTAGAAGTGAAGTTAAAGTTTTTTAAAAATTGCCCTAAGGGCAAGGTCAAGGTCAAAATGTCTACAAATATGGCACAACTAGAAAGCTCTCATCATAAGGAAGTTACATACCAAATATGAACACCCTACCACTAAAAGTCTACCTTCTAGAGGCAAGGTTAAAGTTTTTCAAAAATTGCCCTAAAGGCAAGGTCAAAATGTCTACAAATATGGTACCACCAGAAAGCTCTCATCATAAAGTAGTCACATATCAAATATGAACACCCTACCACTTAAAGCCTACCTTCTAGAGGCAAGGTTAAAGTTTTTTCAAAAATTGCCCTAAATGCAAGGTCAAGGTCAAAATGTCTACAAATATGGTACCACCAGAAAGCTCTCATCATAAAGAAGTCACATACCAAATATGAACACCCTACCACTAAAAGCCTGCCTTCTAGAGGCAAGGTTAAAGTTTTTTAAAACTTGCCCTAAGGGCAAGGTCAAGGTCAAAATGGCTACAAATATGGTACCACAAGAAAGCACTCATTACAAGGAAGCAACATACTAAATATCAACATTCCATCTCTTAAGGTCTCCATTCCAGAAGCAAGGTTAAAGTTTTTGCTGACGACGCCGACGCCATGACAATAGCTCTCCGGACATTCGTCCCGGCGAGCTAAAAATTGACGAAATCACTTATAGAAGTGACAACCAGTAAATTAGTCCCTGTAGTCATCAGGCTTAAATAATGGAAAACAAAATTACCAAAGATACTATCAAATCAACGTCTATCTTTAAAACATGTAAACTCTTTGTCAGGTCACTAGAAAACCCAAATCATTGCTGCAAGTGCTTACCTTATCACTTGTATACCGGTAGGTGACTGAAAGGAAAAATTCAAGAGAGACAACCCTTACTTTCCATTACTTATCAAGGTTTAGTCACTGCTAAAGGTGACTGAATGATCACTTCTTTTAGACATGGTTCCCCTGACTAATTTTTAACAGCTCTTTAGGCTCTAGAATTATAATTCTTGAAGAGTAATTTCATTTTGGGAGCATTATTCCTGGTTCACTGCATACAAGAGCAGCATTAACATGAGAGGTATATTTGACGTTGTCAATATTTGTTTCTTACAACTAACTTGTGACGTTTTCATTTTTTGCTGGTAAAAGTGACCTCATTCTGCCAGGGTCCATACATATTTTTACCTGAAAAATCAAGTACTTTTCAAGGACTTTCAAGACATGAATTTTCATTTATAAGGAATCACATTTTCATTTGGAGGAATTTTTTTGTACAATTTTCATATTTTATTTCTTTATATTGTTTTCAAAAATTTGCTTTCTCAATGCACATCCTTCTAACAAAATTACACTGCAGAACTATTTTCTTCTTTTGATCTTGTCAGATGTCCATGTGAAGGCTTCACTTTATTTTCTTATATCTTTTTGTTAATCAATATTTTTTTCTAATTTTCTTAGTTACACAATGTGAATCATATAACCATTTAGGAAAACAATTCTTTTGCAATAAGAAATATGTCAACTAACATAGTTATAATACCTCTAATGACACAACAACACTTCAACAGATAGCCGATAACTTTATTTACATCGACATGTTTCGGTGGCTAGGCCACCGTCATCAGGATATAATGGAACAATAAATAGCCCCTGAAGTAATGGTGGAATAGTATCGTTAGTTTCCAATCTCTTTTGTATGTCTTTGGTCAAAGTGACATAATTTTGATTTGATGATGACCTGTCATCAGAAATGCATGCATGTATGCAAGGTTAGATGATCCTACCATGTATAGCAACTGAACTGGATCTGAACTTGTCTGTACCTTAAGTAAGTTCATCAAGCAAAAAATATAGGTCAAAGCATCCAAATTTTGCATTTATACTGACATACAATTAGTACCACATGCATTTTTTGTACTGGTGTTGACTCTTGAACCCAGCAGATAGAAACAATTAAAGGCCTGTGAATTGTGTCCTGTAAGAAGATCATCATGATCATGTTTAACAGGTTGGGAAAACTTTTCCAAATAGGTTATTGTATACCAAATGGGTTATTATATCCGGAATGGGTTGTAAATTTTATACTGTAAAATCACTAATTTTAGATTTTTGCCAATTTTACATAAATGCACACTTAAATAGATCAATATTAAAGGGCGTCAACCCCTTCTTTATATAGAGAGGATGTTTTTTCAGTGATATGACTTGAAACATCATTGATCAAGAAAAACTGCCTGGTTTTTCTGTTGTTTTGTACCATGCATACTGAAACTTAATTTTGTTTTAGGAGATATTTGTAGCAGGTTTAATTTGAGGAATAAAAATAAAGCAAATGAAAAGCAATATTTTTCACTTTTAAACTTTTTGAATACCAGCTACTGTATTGATGATATTAAGATTTAGATCAGTCATGACAAAAATTTATTTCTCATTTACCAGTGGGAATGACATATTTAGACTTTTTTCCCTATATGCACAATCAAAAACTCCAAAACTTTTTACCAGACCGAATCAATTTTTACCAGACATTTCCTTCGGTCCTATGAATTTCGGCATCTGTATATACACTGTAGCTTCATCTTCGTATCAAAAAATAAAACGATTGGATGACATGTAGCAGACGACATTAGGTTTCATTTGGAAACACAAAATTAAGTGTGACAATCCTAAACTTATGAAATGTGACATTTTCTATATGGAATTAATTGTGATTTCCCAACTAATGAAATGTGACTTTCCTTTCTTCTTGACGCCCTTCCATAGGTTGCCTGGTTGGACCAATTATCATTTTAACAACTTTAACTTTTGTTTAGGAAGTTTCCTCTTTTGTGCATGGCTTATAGGTAATTGATCCCAGGAAAGTCTGCATTTTTCGAGGGATCTATCTCAAGAGTCAGAAAAAAAAAACTTATAAACAAATGTTGTTTGTATTAGATCTAAAAGGGTGCACATTTGTGTCAAATTGAAAAAAAAAAACTGAAAAAACAGTTGCACATCCAGACTTTCTGCTAAGGGGGTCCTGACTGGGGGTGTCATGATACACCTACCTTGCGTTTGGATATGTATCGTGATACAAGGGCTACGATTTGATGCAAATTGATTCGATTCATTCTTGCGTCATTTTTATCAGTGGCAGCTAGGAAGATGACAATATATATTCTATGCTGTGCATATAATTAATGTAAACTAATTTAATTGTAAATTGTACCAGATGATTAAGCATTTTTCAGTGTTTTTCTTTTGTAAAAAGTAATCCAGTGATTTGTTTGCTCCAACAACTATAGTTCTGATACTTAAAACTAATCTCAGATCTTTATTATTTAGTGATTTTCAGCAAACTCAAACTGGACTTGTAAGAAAATCTAAGTAATTGTAAATAATCCTCTCTGTTCAAAAGCTGTCTGAGATATATAAGCTCTGTACGTTCCTTATTTGAATCAAACTAAAAAACTACGGTCGGCAAGTCGGATCTCTTTACACGCCCGTAGTTGGTTTACTGCGCTTTAGCGGTAATTAGTCATACCGCTAAAACTGGAAGTTTACATTAGAGTTGTTTACTCCAACAAAACGAAGATTTTCGGCTTCTGTTGCCAACTTCTCGTGAATATTTTGACGTATATAGTGAGCGGTAACATAAATAGGGCAAGGCACGTTTATAGTGGAAAAATGTTATTTGCATTGACTACGCTACAATCACATGTCATTTTGTCTGCCGTTGAGTTGTTAGCTTTCGTTTGTAACATACTGAACATTCGGGATCGAAACCGAATCGAAATACGAGTTTAAAGAACTGAAAATTGAACCGAACAAAAAAATCGCAGTTCATCGAAACTTCGGTGAATCGTTACTCCCCTAGGCCCGACCCAAAATTTTTCCATAAGGGGGCCCGGAACCCTTTTTTTTTTTTTTTTTTTAAAAACTAGTAATTTTAAATATATTCCAACCTAAGGGGGACGGGCCGACCCCCCTAAATCCGCCGTTGGATAAGTGATTTAAAATATATCAGTCAGTGTTCTCTACAAAATGTCAAAAATGGTGTGGATATAATTTATACCATCTCACTTCTTCGTGGGTTCCACTTTTTCGTGGTATTCACGTTCATTTCAACCAAATTTTTAACTGTGACGTCACCGTTACTACGTAGCTACGTACCACGAAGATAGGAGCTACCAGTATATGTGGTGGGTATCCAGACAAATTGACACCCAGACAAATTGGCACTTGTCAGTAAAGACAAATCGGCACCTCAAAAAATCGACACCTTGACATAATGGCACCAGATCAAAGACAATTCAGCACTTTGATTTATTGTCTGTAATCATCTGATCATAATCATATGTATGTATATGTAGGTTTTATCAGATTATTAATTTTATCACAAAATTTGGATAGTAATTAGGGTGTTTTGTTAATCAATTTAAACAATCATAATTCAATTCAATTCAATATTTTATTAAAGTCTCATCTCTCATAATTATACATAATATACATATACAATATAAAACATATAAAACAATACACATATAAAACATATAAAACAATACACATATAAAACATAAAAATGAGAGCCATTCTATACAGAATTATAAGAGACTATATAACCTTAATTAAAAAAGAAAAAAAAAAAATACACTAAGACATTTTAAATTCATTATTTACAAAATAAGAAGTTTCTATGAATATTTAAAATCATATAGCAGGCTCTGGCACATACTTTTAAAACATTTTCATTAGACATGTTAGAGAATAAAAATACTAATTTCTGTTCATCATTAAAATTCCTAAAATCATTTTCATAAAATTCAGCTTCCCTAAACATGCTAAATAAAACTTTTTGACTTCTTTATAAAGTGGACAGTGCAGTAAAGTAAGTAAGAGGAGAGAAAAGCTTGTGTTTTTATAATATTTCATTTGAACTCTGAATATTGTTTCAACAACAGTTATAATAATCAAAGAATGTATATTGGATTATCCAAGAAATCACCTTTACTTTTTTTAAATCTTTTTCATCTTAAAATATTGTAGTTTTGAGAAGTATCGTATATCACTGTCAACACTCTTAACCCAGTGTCTACATGTACAGAGGGTGGCCAAAAGTATTCGTCACTTGTATTTTTTCCCTGTATATTCTATATAAAATTACATTTTTCAAAAATCTATTGTGAAGTCAATTCTAATCGGATTTCTAACTCAGAATCTTGTGAAGTTTTCTTGTTTATCTCAGTGCAATTTTCTGAACTGTAGTTTCAAAGAATACATGATTTAAAGAGGAAGTGATATTTTGGCGTCACAATTTTACTTGCATTAATAGGGAATTAGACCCTGAAATTTACTCTTCATGTTTAAATCAATGATTCTTTAGAACTGCATGTCAGAAAATTTTGTCAAAATAAACAAGTAAAATTCACAAAATTTAATGGTCATTTTGGGGTGTTCTGTGGTGTTTTTTAGGTGTTTGTGGTGTTCGGCGGTGTCCGGTGGTAAAAAGACGCACCCGTCTAATAATGTGTTGAATGAGGTTTAATTGAGCATAAAATTTGCTCAAGGGATACCTTTGATGGAAGAGGGGTAGTCATTTTTCGGCATGACATGTGTTTAATTGTAACATTCACACAAATAAAACGAGGTGCCGAATTGTCTTCAGCGGGTGCCGATTTGTCTCTGCAGGTGTCGATTTGTCTGGGTGCCGATTTGTCCGAGTGCCGATTTGTCAGGTATTCCCTGTGGTGAATTGCCGAAATCGGCCTGAATGGACCAGGGTCACTTTTTTGAACAAATCATCACCATTTCGTTGCATACAAGTAACGAAATGTATGTACATATGATGGGCCTTACATAAATAGTATATGTACACGCTCAGTTTTTCATCTGTTTGGAGAAGCAACTGTGCTGTAAACAATGTTTGAAGTTCCCGCTATGACCAATCAAAAGACGTAATATCGTTAGACGTCAGTATGCATGGATCTTGTAAAAACTCATTCGATTGGTGGGTCTGTGAAAAATTCATTCATATCTTTACTGCGCTTATGTATGAGTGAAAAGAAAATTGTGTCGATAGCTTTAAATTGGCATTGAATCCCTGATTTACCTGAGTCACCGGTAAAAACTAAATATCAATTTTAAGTAAATTTATGTCCCTTAACCTGAAAGTTAAGCAGTCTAATTTTCTGAAAGACAAACGTATGTTTTATTTAATCAAGCAGCACTTTCATGGAACCATATTTGCCAATGACAAGTCTTTTGACTGATCATTGTTATTTTAGAATGGAAAACCCAAAATAAAACTTTCTTCAGTTATAATATTTCTACTTGTTCATAATTATATCACCCTTCAGAAGTGTTGTTCTTATCTGTCTGCATGTTATCCTAGACATAACACTCATTTTGTTATTTTTACTTAACATCTTCAAACAAGTTTTATTCAAAAGACGGTAGTTATAACAATAAACATTATGTCTATCTGTAGAGCTTTTAAAACCAACATACAGAACAATAACAGCATACATACATTACGCAATCACATAAGTTATACAGACAACCATCATGCAGATAGAAAGGCACGAAACTAAAACTAAAGTACGGTTATTGATTTTATGTCAATCAACACAGGTAGTTTTAATTTGTGACAGGTAAACAAGTTAATTAGACTGTTTAATTAGAGCTGCCTGGGGAAGTCATTAGGACAGGTGTTGTTTGTTTAGCAATCAGTCAACATTTACAATGATTACCAGAAATATTGACAACACGAATATCAATGTAAAATATAAGAAGTCGCACAACAAATGAAGGCTTATTTAAAAGGACTAGTGTACAGACTTGTTTATTTAAAGATCTGATGTAAAGATTCATCTTTGCAAGCCAGGAATTACAATCCGCCTCTCTCCTCTTCGAGATTTGAAAGCCTTGAACATGTTGAAACCATGAAAAAAAAAACAAAAAGCCCAAAGTGGGAAAGCCAAGTAAGGTGCATTTATACAGGTAAACTTTTCTTGTCTTTATAATCAGTGGTACAGAATGCAGTATCTGGCATAAATGATACATGTTGATCAAACCAATTTCAAGCATGTAGTTTTTACAGTGTTTTTAGCTCACCTGGCTATGCCAGGGTGAGCTATTGCCATCACTTGTCGTCCGTCCGTCGTTAGCTCACTTTCAAAAATCTTCTCCTCTGAAACCACTGGGTCAAATGGAACCAAACTTAAACTGAATCATCACTAGGGTATCTAGTTTCAAATTTGTGACTTTGTATGTCTTAGGTCAAACAACATGGCAGCCATTACTAAAAATAGAGCATTGGGGTAAATTACAGTTTTTGGCAAATAACTCAAAAACCGTTACAGATATCAAAAATCTGACACATGTTAAAATCATCAGCATGAGAAGATCTACCCACACTGAAATTTTGAAGAAAATCTGATGACCCGTCTAAGAGTTAATGCCCTTTTTCCGTAAAATTTTCAAAATTTTGATGTTTTTTATTTTTTATTAGAAAAAGTCAAAAACTATAACAGATAGAGGTTAAGTTTGAATTGCAAAAATGTTCAGCATGTTAAGATCTACCCACATTGGTATTTTGAAGAAAATCCAAGTACCTATATATGAGTTGTGACCCTTTATTGGTCAAATTTTTCATTATTTTTACTTTTTGTCCTATATTTCAAAAACGCTTTGAGATAGAGGTCAAGTTTAAATTGCAAAAATGTTCAGCATGTTAAGGACTATATTTTATTGAACACATTCAATTTTTCCAACCGCTTCCAAGATGGCCGCCAGCGGGGATCTAAGTTTACCATTTTACCTAATGGGAAAATTCATACAAAGAACTTCTTGAGAACCACTGAATGAATTTGAACCAAATTTGGCATGAATGGTGCTTATGAGGTGCTGACCAAGTGTTGTTACTTTGTTTCCAATCCATCATCCAACATGGCCGCCAGCGGGGACTGGACACTATGGGAAAATGCATACAAAGAACTTCTACTTTAGAACCACTGAATGTATTTGAACCAAACTTGGCATGAATGATGTTTATGAGGTGCTGACCAA
>MJUU01052466.1:68033-80642 GCA_002080025.1 Modiolus philippinarum | reverse complement strand
TGTTGCACTTATTTACGAGTTTCAGTAAAATGTGTGTAATTCTAATTTTGGCACAAATGGCTTTCCATAGATTTTTTCTGGCGACAGCATCCCTGGGTGCAGACAAAGAAAAATCTCTAACGTTCGCACTTTCACACTTAAAAGTGTTGTAATTACACTTGCTTTGACTAATAAAACGCTCTACTACACGATTTTCTATCTAAATATACACAAACTCTAATTAACAGATATCGTAGTGTGCGGATACACAAAGGGGAATCCCCATTTTCTTGAGAGTACGAAAGAGTAAAAACTACATGATGTACGCATTAAAAAGTATGAAAACTTATTTAAGTTAATTAGAAACCTTCAGAAAGTGTAAGGAAAATTATAATTAACATTACTTACTCCGTGGAAGGCTGCAGAAAGACAAAAATTTACGAAAGACTTTGACCCACTTTATGTAAACAATGCCAACTGATGTAACTAAAGTAAGGAGCGTGTTTCTACTAAAAATAATCTGCATAAAAACTTAATAAAAAATGAGTTAACTTAAATTGAAGCAAAAATAAAATAAAATTGGGCAGCACAGAAATGCATTGTATGTAGCAATATATTCGATGTATGTAGTTTTATAGCAGTTGAATGAAATGGAAAGAAGAGAATTCAAGGTGTAGATGCAAACTTTAAAAAAGTCGTTGCCATGGCAACAGAGTATGTTCATTTTGGAGATTGAAGTAATTTTTGTGCAAATAATAGTGTCCTCTATAAAAAACACAAATACTGTCAAGATCTGATATTAGGCCGATTTTGGCCCTTTGTGGCTCTACTCCTTTAGCAAATATTTTTCTATTAGATTGTAGGTCTTGTAGACCAAATTGTTCCAATGTTAAAGTACAGGTTAAAAGTCTTTGCTGTCAAAAGAGTAATTGATTAAAGAATTTTTTTTCTAGTAATAAATAAATATTTGATATAGTACATTTCTTCTTTTTGTGATCTTTTTTTATTTTTTAGATACCAAAGTCAGCTGATCCACCAGAAAAGAAAGTTACAAAATTAGCTATTGGTAATTTCTATAACTTAATTAGGCCTAAAAAAAAATATCTGTGTTTCCGGTACATATTCTTCAAAATTAGGGTCGGTCGGTAGCCATATTTTTTTTTATTTTTTCGAAACTTTTTACATAGACATATAGGGAGTTACTTCTGGACTTTAACAGTGCTTCTTTAAAAATTGGCAAAAAAACTTCAGGGTAGGCAATTTTAGCCCCTAAAATCTAGGGTCGGTCGGGTTACCGGAAACACTAATTTTTTGTCTCGCCCGCGACGAAAGCGAGACATAGGCGTGCCAAGTATGACGACGGCGACTTCGTTAACTTTTACTAAATACAGGATATTTTGAAAACCCTTTAATGTAGGAACATCATATTTGGTCCAGTGGTAGTACTAATCAAGTGCTACCTGACGGACATAATGTCATGTGACCTTGACCTCAATTTCACGGTCTAGTGGCCACGTTAAGTTTTTCCTTAAGCCCATTTCTCAATAACTAGAAGTGGTAGGTTGATAATATTTGGTATGTAGGTTGGTCTTGGATAGTGCAGGTGACTTTTGTCCTTGACCTCAATTTCATGGTCTAGTGGCCACGTTAAGTTATTCTGCTTAAGTCCATTTCTCAATAACTAGAAGTGCAGGCTGATAATATTTGGTATGTAGGTTTGTCTTGGGTAGTACATGTCAGTCTGGCAGGTGACTTTTGTCCTTGACCTCAATTTCACAGTATAGTGGCCACATTAAGTTTTTCTGCTTAAGTCCATTTCTCAATAACTAGAAGCGGTAGGTTGATAATATTTGGTATGTAGGTTGGTTTTGGGTAGTACATGTCAGTCTGGCAGTTGACTTTTGTCCTTGACTTCAATTTCATGGTCTAGTGGCTACGTTAGGTTTTTCTGCTTAAGTCCATTTCTCAATAACTAGAAGTGGTAGGTTGATAATATTTGGTATGTGGGTTGGTCTTGGGTAGTACATGTCAGTCTGGCAAGTGACTTTTGTCCTTGACCTCAATTTCACGGTCTAGTGGCCACGTTAAGTTTTCAGTCACAGTCTAGTGAGTATGTTCAATTTTCTGATTAGTTCACTTAGATTTCACATCAGTTTAGAGGCCAGCAGGGACAGGCGAGACATCTTTTAGGGTCTTCACTTGTTATACCCCCACTCTATAGAGAGGGGGTATAATGCATTCACCTTGTTTTTATTCTGCCTTAGGGCCCAACATCCTGATGTTTTCACTTTGTCTGTCTGTCTGTACTACTATTTTTAACAATTTTGTGCATAAAAAATTGTTTGGCTTGTATTAGTTGGAATGATTTGAAATTTGGTCTGAAGCTTGAAAATGATGAGTTTATTGTGTAATCAGTTTGGTCATATGACCACTTCAGTTTGACCAAACTTTTGATTTAAAAAAATTTCAATAAAAGTTTTTATAGTTTGTATAGGTGGGAATGATTTGATATTTGTGAGCTTTGAAATGATGAGTTGTATTTAGTAGATAGACACTGTTTCCAGGTGCATTTTTCAAGGAAGTTGATGACACTTAACACTGTATTTATGCCCCATCATTATAGATTTATTCCTTAAGGGAGTATGAGTGTTAGAAATTTTGTAATTAGAATTAAAATACTGACCTTTTGTTTTGAAGAGCACTGCTAATGGAACAACTTGAGCAAAAAATTTTGAAAATCCATGGAGGAATTTTTTAGGTATAAGAAGTCAAAATTTTGGCTGGAAACAGTTCTCTCTAGAGTTTTCCTTTACTTTGCATAAGATATTTATAGGCCTTTAAATATGTGAAAATATAATTGAAAGTTGGTTAAATTTTATACACTGTCTATTTTATACATTTTAAAGTGATCTATGACCATGAAAATGAGATCCATGTACTAAAAATTTTAACACTGTTTGAATTGATAAAAACCAGTAATCAAATACTGTAATCAGGGAAATTTTCAGTTTTATTTTTGCTATTTTTGCATTAAGGGGTGAAGCGCAAAAATAAAACTGTTGCCAATATTTTGATGCAATTGAATGACAAGTAGCTTGACCAACAACCATCAAGTGAAATTTATTTATTTAAATGAGGAAAAAAGATTACTCAAAAATTTCCCAGCATTCAGTAAATAATATACGGTAATGTATTAATTTTCATGTGATTTTTACAGGTGTAGAAGGAGGTTTTAATGTTGATGAGAAACAGTTTGAATTTGAGGAGACACATTCAATAGTTGTCCTACCTGACTGGACAGTAATACCTCTACCCAATCAAAATATCCCTGATATGGTTAGTAAATATTCAGAAAATACACAGTGAATATTTATCAATTATGGACTTTTTACGAGGTCAATATGTTATATATGGACCTGTTAGGTTTATATTGACCGAGGACGTAGTCCGAGGTCAATATATCCCTAACAGGTCCATATATAACATATTGACAGAGTAAAAGTCCATTATTGTTATATTACATATGTAGTTTTCGTTGTATCTCATTGCATTTTTGTCTAGTAAGATTTTGTCAACACGTCTGAATTTATTTCCAAGTAGAAGCTCTGGTTGAAGGCGAAAATGAAATCAATCTGCACACCGACAAGAGTGAGTTTGTTGCATGTGTGCAAAGGATAATATATGCAAACACATCTGTTATTTTCAATAAAAGAAACCAGAAAACTTTTTTTGTTTTCCTATATATGTGCAGCGCTTAAAAATACCGTGGGACAACTTTTAAATCGATTTTTATCGATTTCGGCTGTTTAATATCTCCGTGCTCTTAATATGTGTAAAGACCCTACTTTTTATTATTACTATTATAAGATCTTTCGCGGCGAAAAAATAAGACTTGAAAGTCAAACTGGAAATAAATTTAGTTATATAGCGTCAACAAAACTATAAATAGAAACATAGCGTCAATATATTTAAAAATAGAAACATGGCGTCAATATACATATAAATAGAAACAAAGCTGAAAATACGCTAAATATTTTTGAAATCACGTGACTGTTTCAGCCAATGAAATTGATAGGATACTTTGTCATATGTAATATTGACTAATATGGCATAGATCTACTAGCAATCAAATGAGTACACCTTAGTAAACATATTACTTTTCATGGTTTGTAATGAATCATTAGTGTTTGCTGGTCTTGTAATCTGACACTGAGAATTTATAATTTAAAAAAATGTGCAAAAGTGAGATGTCTAACAATTATGACAAATTTTACAAATACATTTTTTTTTGTCAAAATTCAGCTTTTGGAAATGTATAAAACTGGAAGTTTAAAAACTTTACAGAGACCCACAGACTCTAAATATATATTAATAATGAAGTGATATGGAGTAAATGCTAATGAGACAAAGTCTCTACAAATACATGTTAAAACTAAGCAATATAAACAATGCTTTTATTGTTGTTCTTCATCTTGAAGTCACCATGAGGCCTTCAACAATGAGCTTTACTCATAGCTCATAGTAAGTACAAGATGGCCCCTAGCACCAGTATTGAGCGGAATTCATTGCTAGATGTCGAGCAACGCTACATCCATGTGACTCAACCCATGGATGTGAGCTTATCAACAAACATTAAACAAGAACAAAGTGTTCTTACAATCACTGTTATTTGTTGCCTGGCAAAAAGACTAAATGAAGACAACATTTAAACAACCACAGGGTACTCATCGAGCCAATAGTAAGAAAACTTGGCATAATAAAATCATGAAATAAGGACACAATCAACAGGTGGTCAGAATAACAATTTGAAATTACAAAAAATAATAAGCCAAAATTTGATAGTTTGATAGTGCATCCATATGAGAAATTCTCGCATATTTGAAAGTGTAAAATACTAACATGACTAAGGTACATGTCTTTTAAATTACACAGTATGTATTGCATGTATTGTTAATTTTTGCTCTCAGTTTGTATGGCTGTTTCTGACAATCTAAATTTGAAATTGATATCACAAACTTTTTACAGGCAGTTCAGTTATCTACTACATTGAAGTAAAGTTTTAAATTCTTAAGTTTCCAAATTTTTAATCTGTTATCTCTGTATAAGGCCATACAAAGTTAATTAATTGGTTCTCAGGCCATTTTTCATTGAAACAGGTGAGGGAGGGAGGTTATTTTTTTTATCTTTTTATTTGCCAAAAAATAGATGAGGCAGCTTTTTTACATTGTAAAAACCACCAAAAATGTAGTGAGGGAGGTGATTTTTTATTTTTATTTTATTGAAATGGCAAAAATAGGGTCAATGAGGGGCTTTTTTCAAGCATCCAACTAGATGAGGGAGGGCCTGAGAACCAATAAATTTTTTTTTCATGGCCTAATATATTTTTAGTTTGCCTCAACGAAGTTGAGGGGGACTATACGAGTACCCCCGGCGTCCGCATCTACGTCTACGTCTACGTCCACGTCCGCATTTGGGCATATATCTCTGCAACTATGCATGGTAGGATCATCAAACTTTGTATGCAGGTGCATCTTGGGCTATCTCACAGCCTCCAAGAAAATTGGGTCTCTCTGACCTATATTTTCTGCTTGAACGACTTACATTCAAGTTTACATCCGAGTTCAAATCTCAGTCACTATACATGGTAGGATCATCTAACCTTGCATGTGCATGCATCTCTGATGGTAGGTCAGCATCCAGGCAAAATTAGGTCACTTTGACCTATATTTTCCGCTTGAGTGTCTTACATTCAAGTTTACGCCCGAGTTCAGATCTCAGTCACTGTACATGGTAGGATCATCTAACCTTGCATGTGCATGCATCTCTGATGGGAGGTCAGCATCTCAGCAAAATTAGGTCACTTTGACCTATATTTTCCGCTTGAGTGACTTACATTCAAGTATACGTCCGAGTTCAGATCTCAGTCACTGTACATGGTAGGTTCATCTAACCCTGCATGTGCATGCATCTCTGATGGGAGGTCAGCATCCCGGCAAAATTAGCTCACTTTGACCTATATTTTCCGCGTGAGTTACTTACATTCAAGTTTACGTCCTAGTTCAGATCTCAGTCACTGTACATGGTAGGATCATCTTACCTTGCATGTGCATGCATCTTTGATGGTAGGTCAGCATCCTGGCAAAATTAGGTCACTTTGACCTATATTTTCCGCTTGAGTGACTTACATTCAAGTTTATGTCTGAGTTCAGATCTCAGTCACTGTACATGGTAGGATCATCTAACCTTGCATGTGCATGCATCTCTGATGGTAGGTCAGCATCCAGGCGAAATTGGGTTGCTGCGACAAAGTGCCACAACGAGGCGAACTTTGTAATTGTTGATTACCTATGTTTCATATTTGTATAATTCCTTCTATAGGTACAGATTTCTGTGGAAGCCATTTTAGCTTCAGAAGATGCCTGTAAGATGGCTGAAGCTGCAGCAATGGCTGGTACATGGGAAGGAGAGGAACGTAAAGTGTCAAAGTATGTCTTTTAAAAATCTCTTACAGTTTTATGAGGATAGGAATGCCCTTTACCTTTAATAATTGCAAAATGACTTTTTTAACTTGAAGACCACAAATAGGCTAGACAGTTTATAAAACCATCTGAGAGACATCACTTGAAGGACTTGCCTATTAACATTCATTTAAATTAGATGTGTGCTTCCATACATTTAAATTAGATGTGTGCTTCCATCCATTTAAATGAGATGTGTGCTTCCATCCATTTAAATGAGATGTGTGCTTCCATCCATTTAAATGAGTTGTGTGCTTCCATCCATTTAAATGAGATGTGTGCTTCCATCTATTTAAATGAGATGTGTGCTTCCTTCCATTTAAAGGAGATGTGTGCTTCCATCCATTTAAATTAGATGTGTGCTTCCATCCATTTAAATGAGCTGCGTGCTTCCAATCAAATGTAGTTTGTAAGTTTCGTTCAAAATCTTTTTTTTTTTTTGAAAAGTGACAGTGCTGCTTTATAAAATTGGTAATAAAATACAGTAAATAAATATTCACAGTATTTACATCCCTGTCTCTATTAAGAAATTCAGCTGACCTGTCGTGTAGTTAATTGTCAAAGATAGCTTGGCCAGAAGAAAATAACAAAGATTTGGAATCCCTTCATTTCTGCTACTGTTAAGGTCTTGATCAATTTTTTACTAATTATTGCTTAAATATATTAGCATGATTTGAACGGAATTGTACCATGTCTCTCTTTTTCAGGTCATATGTTGAAATTTTTTGTCAAGATGATTTGTTATTTGGTTTGAAACTAAACTATGACAAGTTGTACTGTGTCTCCTCTTTACTTGTTTTTTTTTTAAATTGAAGAAATATTGAGTTTTTAATATTAATGCAAGATATCTCTTGATGTTATTACCAAAATTTTTAATTGTAATGCCTTGGTATTATGTTTCCTCAGACATGCTGAGAACTTGTTACAATTAGATAACGGGATAAAAGTTCCACCTAAAGGCTGGAAGTGTGAGAAATGTGATTTGACAACTAATTTGTGGTTAAACTTGACTGATGGTAGTATATTGTGTGGGAGGAGGTTCTTTGACGGAAGTGGGGGTAATAATCATGCAGTAGAACACTATGAACAGGTTAAATACCCACTGGCTGTGAAGTTGGGAACCATTACTGCAGAGGGCGCAGGTAAATATCAACTAATTAGGTACCCACTGTCTGTCACAAAAGGGACTATCACTATTGAATGTTCATAGTAAAACAGTGAATGTCATATAAATATTCAATGTGTCACAGGGTTGATTGAATATGCAATTAATTAATTTATTAATGAAGTATTTTATAAAACAGTTGTCTTTAAACTACAATTTCCTCATTTCATATCATTATTCATCATTATCATATTTCATTTGTAAATCACTACATGTACTCATGTTTCATATGATGTATACACATATGATGATATAGACTAAATGACTACAATTTCCCGCCTGCACAAGCACTGCATGCATTCACTTTCAGGTACTATAAATACGAAATTAAAATATTAATCAAGAAGTCCACAAATAGTCGCTGTTCAGATATTAAATATACATGTATATAGCAGTTGAACGTGTTAAATTTAATATTAAAGCAAGTCCAGATATTGCCAATTTGTGGGCTATATATACTGACCTGCGACAAATAACTACTTTTGTTGTTAGGTTTTATGTCCCCCTTTCAAACTAGTGCACAGTATATGCCAAATGTACTGTTCCTATGCATTTCAATAAAAAAAAAGCCACTGTTTATTTCTTTATCTATTAGAAGGGCTTGACATGGATTTTCATCTTTCATATCTTATGTATGATTTATTTATAGATGTTTATTCGTATGATGAAGATGACATGGTTTTAGATCCATACTTAGAGAAACATCTGGCACATTTTGGTATAAATATGTCAGCATTAGAAAAGGTAAAACTTCTATTTTAATTCAGTAAACTCTTTCTTAACTAGTCTGAAAAATTCTTTCTTAACTAGTTTGAAATTTTATCAAAAAATTTAGGATTATGGTCCTGAATATAAACAATGAATGCAGTTGCAAGGTATGATGATGAAAGGAAATTGTAAAATATTTTAATCCTTTACTGTGACAAGTATTGATTGATTGATTGAATCATTGATTGAATATTTTTTAGACCAACTGTGAAAACAAGGATGAAAAAAAACTATCTAGAAGCAAGCTTTTTAAAAGGAAAATTTGATCTTTCAACATCAGCTTAAATGCACATTTATGTAAATGCCATACCTTTTTAGCTCACCTGACCCAAAGGGTCAGGGTGAGCTATTGCCATCACTTGGCGTCCGTCGTCCATCTGTTAACTTTTCACATTTTCATCTTCTCCTCTGAAACTATTGAAGCAAATTCAATCAAACTTTACAGGAATGATGTATGGAAGGTCCTTTACAAAGATATCTCATTTTTTTCTGATCCGATAAAAAACATGACCGCCAGCGCAAAACTTAGGTTTTACATTGGACCCTATGGAAAAATTCACATTTTCTTCTTCTCCTCTGAAACCGCTGAAGCAAATTCAACTGAACTTTTCAGGAATGATGTACTAAAGTTGCTAATTTCATTCTGATCTGATAAAAAACATGGCCGCCAGCACGGAAGATAGTTTAACATTGGCCCTATGGGAAATTCACATGTTCATCTTCTCCTCTGAAACAACTGAAGCAAATTCAACCAAACTTTACAGGAATGATGTGTGTAAGGTCCTTTACAAGGATTGCTCATCTCGTTCCGATCCGATAAAAAACATGGCCGCCAGTGCGGAACTCAGGTTTAACATTGAACCCTATGGGAAAATTCACATTTTCTTCTTCTCCTCTGAAACCACTGCAAATGCAACCAAACTTTACAGGAATGATGTACTAAAGGTCCTTAACAAAGATTGCTCATTTCGTTCTGATCTGATAAAAAACATGGCCGCCAGCACGGAACATAGTTTAACATTGGCCCTATGGGAAATTCACATTTTCATCTTCTCCTCTGAAACCACTAAAACAAATTCAACCAAACTTTACAGGAATTATGTATGGAAGGTCCTTTACAAAGATTACTCATTTCGTTTCCATCCAATAAAAAACATGGCTCCCAGCGCCGAACTAAGGTTTAACATTTGACCCTATGGGAAAATTTACATTTTCTTCTTCTCCTCTGAATCGCTGAAGCAAAGTCAACCAAACTTTACAGGAATGATGAACTGAAGGTCCTTAGCAAAGATTGCTCATTTTGATTTGATCCAATGAAAAACATGGCCTCCAGCACAGAACAAAGTTTATTTTGCCCCTATGGGAAATTCACATAAAAAACATGGCCACCATGCAGAACATGGAAAAATCCTGTTGTTCAGCATTTTGTCAGGTGAGCGATACAGGCTCAGTGTCTGAGCCTCTAGTTTAAAGCTGTACAAAATGAACACTGAATATAGTACAAATAAAACTGATTTTAGGAAATTTTCATATTCATATAAATCGTGTTAAGGACAGTTGCTCTCAAATAACTAAATACTGAAGTTACTGTGATTTACTTTCTGCATATGTGCATTTCGACAACTTATGTCTCTTCAGTGCAGATAAAATCTTAATGTTTGGAAGACCATAAACTCAAAGATGTTTAAAAATTGAAAGAGAACAAATAACCAGTATGACCTAAATGTAAAGTCAAAATCAGCTAAGGACAGAGCTTTGCATGAGGAAGATACTCATGTGAGACAATAGCAGTATAAACTTTTGTATATAATCATGGCAAAGACAAGTTTGAAACACCTGTATTGTAATAATTTCTGAATTTGCTGGAGGTCTTCCATTGAGTTTGGACATATTTTTATACCCTCGCGAGGTATTATGTGGTACCCCCAGTCGTGTGTCCGTCCGCCCCCGAAGGTTTCCGACTGATAACTTGTGAACGAACTAACACAAGGTCTTCAAACTTAGTATGTAAATTGTTTACCACAAAACTCAGGTCAAGGTTGATTTTGGGTATAGAGGTTCAAGTGGTTCTGGAGTTATGCCCCTTGAAACTTTGAAATTTTGTGAATTTTAGGGTTTCCGACTGGTAACTTGTGAACAAATTGACACAAGATCTTCAAACTTGGTATATTAGTTGCTTACCACAAAACTCAGGTCAAGTTCAATGTGGGGTTCAGAGGTCCAAGGGTTTCTGGAGTTATGCCCCAGGTCAAGTTCAATTTGGGGTTCAGAGGTCCAATGGGTTCTGGAGTTATGCCCCTTGAAACTTTTGCACTTGTGAATGAAGTAACATACTGTCTTCAAACTTGGTATTTAAATTATTTACCACAAAACACAGGCCAAGTCTAATCTTGGGTTCAGTGTGCACATAGTTCTGTAGTTATGCCCCTTTTAAGTGCATATCCAATGATTTCAAGGGAGATAATAGAAAACACAGAGGAATGCAGTTCTTCCTAGGAATATGTCGTTTATAACTTGAACGTCACAAAGTAATTCCCATTGTTTTTGAGGAAAGGTAATTTGTGCCTTCCGATTTGGAGGACCTTATGCGGGTTACCAATGGGATATTTGTTAAAAGTTGCATATTTTATGATTTACTCTTAAACTAACTCGGTGACCTATATTTCTTTTGCCATTTTTGAGTAGCTTATTATTAGAAGAACACAATATCAGAATTTCATAAAATCGACAAAATGAGAAGTCTTTAAAATATTGTAAATATGACTATGTAATTCCACATATCATGCAACTTTTTTCGTAATATGAGCTACATACTCTTTAATTTAGTAAAATATAACATAATTTCTTAAATAAATTTTTCTGTAAATCGATAAAATCTTAACTTTGTTTTTCTGTTGCCCTCGTACCGAGTAGATTAGAAATACTTTCTCAATTAATTTTTAAACTAGAATTTAATTTTTCTTAAAAACACACAAAAAGGATCAATGTTTAAGGTCGATTTCCATGGAAACAAGATCGGCGACCCAATATTTTCTTGTCATTTTTGGAATTCTCGGTACTTGTTTAACAACATATCTAATAATTATGACAATATAGCAAGAAACTGTTGGATATGCCCTTAACTTAGAAATTTTGTTAAACGTGGCGGAGTATCATGTAATGCACCATTACTATTTTTCTTCATAAATTATATCTCTTTTTTAAGACTGAGAAGACTATGGTAGAATTAGATATAGATTTAAATCAGCAATATGGTGAATGGAATGTTATTCAAGAGTCTGGTAGTAAGTTAACTCCCTTGTATGGACCAGGATATACAGGAATGCGTAACCTTGGTAACAGTTGCTATATGAACTCTGTAATGCAAGTCATTTATACCATTCCAGATTTTCAAAAAAGGTGAGAATTTAGGACCATTGTATGGTTTTGCCTAGCTTTCCTATTAAATTGATTGAGATGCAATTTTATTATGAATGACCGATTGAGATGGGGTTTAACGTCACTCTCGACAGTATTTGAGCTATTTCATGACGGTAAGTTTTAGTGGTGGAGGAAGCTGGAATGCCCTGAGAGAACCACAGATCTTTGGTAGGTGACTAACATACCTTATCAGTTACGATTGAAAGTCGAGTGCATCCTTTTTAGCTCACCTGGCTAATGCCAGGGTGAGCTTTGCCATCACTTTGCTTCCGTCGTCCGTCCGTCGTTCGTCTGTCCGTCCGGCGTAAACTTTTCATTCAAAAATCTTCTCCTCTGAAACTACTGGGCGAAATGGAACCAAACTTGGCCACAATAGTCCTTGGGTGCTCCCCTACAAAAAAGGTGTTTTTCAGGTCCGTGCGATATCCAAGATGGCCGCCAGCGAGAAACATAGTTTTAACATTGGATCCTATGGGAAAACACATTCAAAGATCTTCTTCTCTGAAACTATTAAGCCAATTTGCACCAAACTTGGCCACAATAGTCCTTAGATGGTCCCTTACAAAAAAGGGTTTTTTCAGGTCCTCTCGATATCCAAGATGGCCGCCAGCGGGAAACATAGTTTTAACATTGGACCCTGTGGGAAAACACATTCAAAGATCTTCTCCTCTGAAACTACTGAGCCAATTGGCGCCAAACTTGGCCACAATAGTCCTTTGGAGGTCCCTTACAAAAAAGGTGTTTTTCAGGTCTGTGCGA
>MJUU01052466.1:48190-60114 GCA_002080025.1 Modiolus philippinarum | reverse complement strand
CGGATTTGGCGTAGCTCTTACCGTTTCCGAGCTATGAGGGGCCGAAGGGGGCCAAAATCGTAAATTTACAGATAACCTAAAAAATTTATTTTTCGTCGTATTTCGATGGGATTTTTTTCTTTGGATTCTACCTCATGTAAGCTTTCAGTATTATTTCAATGGATTTGACGTAGCTCTTGCCGTTCCCAAGCTATGAGGGGCCGAAGGGGGCTAAAATCGTAAATTTACAGATTACCTTAAATTTTTATTTTTCATCGCATTTTGATGGGATTTTTTTCTTTTGATTCCTCTTGATATAAGCTTTCAGCATCATGTCAATGGATTGGGCGTAGCTCTTACCGTTTCTGAGCTATAGAGGGTCAAAGAGGAATCATAAGGAGTCATAAGGGCTAATTTTTATTTTCCCTAGTTTGTGTCCAGCTAATTACTCGGTCAATCTCCTTATTGCGTCCATCTAATTATTGTGTCAAGCTCTTTCCTATGTCCATACCCACTTTAAATTACACTTTTTCAAATTTCAGTGGACGACATGCTGCGGTCGTATCATGCTGCGCTTGGCGTAGCCCTTTATTATTCCTGCTGCAGTAGATCAATGTGCAAATTAAGGCGTTGTAAGGGGCATCCGAGGCATATCCTGTGTCCACAGTTTATCATTCTATTTTTTGTATGCTCTAATAACAAAATGCAAATCATGAAAATATCAGAAAATTCTATCTGACAGATTTTAGACCCCCGTTCCACCTTAAATAAATATGAAGGAGCATTTTCATGAAAATAATCCTCAATGAAGTTGCTAAAAAATCTTGAAAAATTGGGGAAAAAATTATACATCAATATAATAAAAGCATATTTTATTAATTTTTGTTATGAACATCAATAAGAATGCTGACAATGTCAATTAAACTCGTGATGATGGAGGAGGGGGGAGTACTCCCACTCATGTAAACCTTTTGTTGTTTTAGGCATGAGTGATAGTTATTATGGAGATTTATCACTGTCACTTACATGTACAGTTGAACTTCGGTCTCAAACATTTTTTCTGTTCCAATTGTTCAAGTTTAAACATAGTTTGAACTTGATAGCTTGAATACCCCTCTTACTCAAAATGTTTTCATCTTTGGGTGTTCGAGCCATCATGTTCAACTTTAGTTATACAATAATTAGTACATTTTAACAACAATTTTAGAAAGTTTTTCAAACACATTAGACAGGAAAATTTATCATAGATCTTTAGAGGATTGAACATTTGTGAGAAAAAACTATTTTAGTTGTTTGAAGAAGTTTTTGTTAATCAGTCAGGGCTGTTCCAGAAAAACATACATGGGACGGGGGGAAGGCACCTGAAAATTGTCATGACCACCCATAGATGCAAAATAGTATTTTTATATTTACTTATGGATTCTAACTTCAATTTGTAACGACAACCCATAGCAGCAATTTTAAAGTGCCTTTCCCCCGTCCCATATATGTTTTGCTGGAACAGCCCTCAGCATTTATGAACTTTTAAAAATGTTTTTATTTGATTTCAGCCTCCAAATGGAATCCGTCCCCAGATGTTTAAGAATCTAATTGGGAAAGGTCATCCAGAGTTTTCTACAAAAAGACAACAAGATGCCCAGGAATATTTTCTTCACTTTATTAACTTGCTAGAGGTGTGTTTCACTTTAATTGCCGCTTCTCCTGAGAAGCAACTTTAATTTTGGTCAAACTTCCTGTTGGATCGTTAAGTTTCGGGTTAACTTTTAAATGGTGCTATGCTAGTATGACGCTCGTGTATGTGTTTGTAATCATCATACTGTCAAGCGTCTCAACGATACACGATTGAATCCAAGTCAACTCGTCCCCTCCAGTTCTCCCCCATTTCCACTTCAGTTATCAACTGGGGCGAGTTGGTAGAAACTGGAGGAGACTCGGGACATGTATCTAGAATTTATTATTTGTGACAGTATAGGTTTTAAAATATCATTACGACAATTCTTTGCACAAGAGAAAGATACTTTTTCAAAGCTGTAATAACAACTGTAATATTTACCCTACAAAAATTTATGGATATTGGGAACTCCTACACAATTGTAGACAATGTTTTTATTTTAAAGTGCCTTCCCCCCATCCAATATATGTTTTGCTGGAACAGCTCTCAGCATTTATGAACTTTTAAAAATGTTTTTATTTGATTTCAGCCTCCAAATGGAATCTGTCCCCACATGTTTAAGAACCTAATTGGGAAATAAAGGAAAATGATTAAATGCTGAAAAGCAGCAAGCTTTTTTTTTTTTTGAAAAGCTTATACTTGTTTTCAATTTTAGATTCTGTTATGTTAATTTGTAGATTTCTCCCACCTGTTTGAAGAAAATGAAAGTATAATTTGTAGTTGTAATTTTTTAGATTTGATGAATATTTGCTGAAATCTGGTAGACATTTTGAATAATTTTTCTGTATACAAAATAGAACTTTTGTAGGTGGAGATAATCATCTATTAATCAATTTTATCTGGTCTTAACATGAAGTAGACCATTAAATTTGTTTTTGAACAAGCAACCATATTTGAAATTTTGTGATTTCATTGCATGACAAAATTGCTGACATGTGGAATAAGTGTACAGAAACCAATTCTATGTACATATACATACTGTATAAAACAGTGCCTTTATTGTGTCTTAATGTAAGTCTTTGGTCTGAATTCACTCAAAAGCCTTCATCATTGAGTATTTAACTATATTTAACATACTAAAGGAGTTAGAAGATACAGTTCTCCCTAGCACTAGCTTTAGGTGTATTCTTTGCTCAAATGTGCTATTTCTTTGCTATTTACAGTTATGTATGAAAATATGAAAATTCATGTCATTGAAAATTTTAGTTGTCTATTTTGAAAATGAGAAATTAAATGGATATGCCATCAAGTAATTTTTCATTACATGAACTATGTAAGGGATTTAAATAGATAGATCCAGTTGAGTTCAAAAAAATTCTAACAAATATCAAGATTTGAGAATTATACATGTATAACCATTTATTTTAATATGACAATGTGACATCCTTTAATCGCCTTGTGTCCATAACAGTGATAATATCCGCATATACTCGTGAGTATTTTCAAGACTATCGAGGGTACTTTTAATAGCGTCTTAGACAGTTTGAGGACAGTTTTTGCAGCATCATAGAACAAAACATCATACTTTACGAGGTAAAATGATTGTTTCACATATAAAAACAAAGACGAATTCATCTCTTTTGTGCCCTGTAAGTGTCATATTAGAAATAATTCACTGGATGAATATATGTTAATTTTTCCACGGGTCTGTCCTTAATTCCTATATTTTACCCCTCACATAGGCTCTGGGTCAAATATTTGCCATAAAGTACCATAAAGGGCCAACCCATGGTAAAATTGGCATATATTCATGCTCCTGTGAATTATTTCTTAAATGATTTTATCTAATTTTTCCAGAGAAATACAAGAGGAACAGAAAATCCTGCCGATTGTTTTAGATTTAATGTTGAAGAGAGAGTAGAATGTATGCAAAGTAAAAAAGTTAAATATACCAACAGAGAAGATTATATATTTGCACTGCCAGTACCTTTAGACGCTGCCACAAACAAAGGTAAATAAAAAATACTCAAGATGTTGTGTAGATGTTTTTAAGACGTGGTTAAGAGCTATTTTGACAAGATACAATGGTATTCCTATAGTTAGTAGATTTGTTCTTGTTCTATATTAAAGACAAATCACTCTAACTAAATCTGACCCAGGGATTTTTGTCAAACTCTGCAGAAATGTTCCCCTGTATGAAGGCTTTAATATAAGCTAGAAATATATATATGTCACCGAGCTCATAGTCGAGATATAACAGTCGCTAAATAGGTCAATTTGAGATTTTTTTTAAAGAATTCCGTAGTTTCTTTTGACAGCTTCTGTTTCAGTATTATTGTCACGAATTTAATAAATTGCATACCATTAGATTCGGCATTCCTTCTTCTTTCAAATCAGAGTATTTTTATACCATATACAAATCACTGTTTAACTAGAAGTACGTCTTAAATGCCTTCCCGCCAAAATAAAAACAAACTTTGTAGTTATAAAATCAGACACTTTAAACACTTCTGACCCAGGGATTTTCTTTTAAAATTGCAGATTTTTATTTATTTTAAATTTTGACACTTGAAAAAGTAGGGGTTTTCGAATGAATAAGAAAGATAATCTTAGTTTTGTACCTTCCGTAGACGTTGTTTTTCGATAGTTGGACGTATCTTTTTCTTTGGCAAAGTGAATGACGTTACATCATAATACATTTTCAAAGCAATGAAAGTCTCTGGCTATCAATTTAATTTGGTGCCTCCACAAGATACTTTAAAATCACTATCTTGTTGCGAGAGGTACGTAAGAGATTTTTATTTTATTTGTTATTTCTTTCTTTTTTTTTATTTTATACTTTTATACTGTAATGAAACTTCGATTTATTCAATTTTTTACACAACACGCAATGTAACTCGGCAAATGCCATACGTTTTGAAAAAAAGTAAAAATCGCCTGCGCCAAGTCGAGTTACCCACCCGTCATCAATCTTTCAAATATGAAAGTGAACATTACAATACTTTGACAAAATTGCAAAATGAGAAAAATTTTCTTCAAAAATAGACCCCGACACCATCATATCTAATAACCTTGCAAAGTAGGGTAAGCATCCTCATGTTAGAGAACGGCATGCAAAAAATGCCTTAACATTGACTGAAACCCCACAAATTTCCTTAAAAAGAGCCATTAGACCCTCATACCAAGTCTGTAGTTAAATTGTTTGTGATACCATAATATCTAAAAGCTCTATACAGTTTGAAGCAAACTGACAATATGGTTGACAATTAAGGCATGCTAAACAGATGTGTCGCTTTAATATAATGACTATAATGATAATATGCCCGTCGTAAGACAGACGTTTAAAATTGTTGAATTGAAACAAAAATGAAAGATATACCCAATCAACAAGAAATGCATCAATGAATGAAAAGACATTTTGTTACAATGACATTTTGTGACAATGACAATGTTGTTAATGTTTCAATTTATAAAAAAGGTAAAATATACAGTGTAATATGTTGTGTGGCCCACAATAATTTGTCATTAAGTCACAAAGATAATTTATCGATAATACTTATTGAGGTAGGATCTTTTCCAGAACTAAGGAATTAGCAAATGTATGAAACGGGAATTCCGGTATAAACTTTATCAGGGATGTCTAATTTTGAGAGTTTGGGAAAAAGATTTGGGAAAAAGATTCTGTTAAAGTTATCTCATGTTTTATTAGGGCCCCGCATCGAGATGCGGTCGCCCAATAGTTTTCACTTTGTCTGTCTGTCTGTCCGTCTGTCTGTCTGTCCGTCTGTCCGTCAACAATTTTTTCCGTCACAGATTTCTTGGCTTGTATATGTGGGAATGATTTGAAATTTGGTCTGAAGCTTGGAAATGATGAGTTGTATTGTGTAAGCAATTTTAAGTTTGTCGGGCGCTCACTTCCTGTTTGCCGATACTTTGAATTTTTACTAATAACCAAATTTTCGTCAAAGATTTCTTTGCTTCAACTGGAGGGAATAATTTGAAATTTGGTCTGAAGCTTGGAAATGATGAATTATATTGTGTAAGCAATTTTCAAGTTTGTTGGATATCCACTTCCTGTTTACCGATACTTTGATTTTTGACTTAAAAACCAAATTTTCTGTCAAAGATTCTTGGCTTCTACTGAAGGGAATGATTTGAAATTTGGTCTGATGCTTTGAAATGATGAGTTGTATTGTGTAAGCAATTTTCAAGTTTGTCGGACATCCACTTCCTGTTTACCGATACTTTGAATTTTTAAAAAAAAAACAAATTTTCGTCACAAATTTCTTGGCTTCAACTGGAGGGAATGATTTGAAATTTGGTCTGAAGATTGGAAATGATGAGTCATATTGTGTAAGCAGTTTTCAAGTTTGTCAGACATCCATGTCCTGTTGCTAAATTTCCGTCACAGATTTCTAAGCTTCTACTGGAGGGAATGATTTGAAATTTGGTTTGAAGCTTTGAATCGATGAGTTGTATTGTGAAAGTGGTTTTCCAATTTGTCGAACATCCACTTCCTGTTTGCCAATACTTTGACTTTTTGAAATGACATGTTTTGGTAAAACTTCAAGAAGTCACCGTATCCAGCAAATTACTGTATCAACACATTTGTGTGTCAAACAGAATGTGAATCAACACTTAACTTAATTTTACTTTTGCCCAGAGTTTCAGGATCGAAATTGCGGGGCACTTCCGACAACGTCAGTTTCGACATGCTCTAGTTGATTTTACTGTTAATGCAATTATTCTCATGAATTCTGTCTTTTTAGTTCGCCTCAAATGAAGTTGAGGGGGACGATTGGAGTACCCCTGACATCCTATATTTTCCCCTTGAACGACTTACATTCAAGTTTACGTCCGAGTTCAGATCTCAGTCACTATACATGGTAGGATCATATAACCTTGCATACGCATGCATCTCTGATGGTAGGTCAGCATCCAGTCAAAATTAGGTCACTTTGACCTATATTTTCCGCTTGAACGACTAACATTCAAGTTTACGTCCGAGTTCAAATCTCAGTCACTATACATGGTAGGTTCGTGTAACCTTACATATGCATGCATCTCTGATAGTAGGTCAGCATCCAGGCAAAATTAGGTCACTTTGACCTATATTTTCTGCTTGAACAACTTATATTCAAGTTTGCGTCTGAGTCCAGATCTCAGTTACTATACATGGTAGGATCATTTAACCTTGCATATGCATGCATCTCTGATGGTAGGTCAGCATCCAGACAAAATTAGGTCACTTTGACCTATATTTTCCGCTTGAACATTTAACATTCACGTTAACGTCTGAGTTCAGATCTCGGTCACTATACATGGTAGGATCATGTAACCTTACATATGCATGCATCTCTGATGGTAGGTCAGCATCCAGACAAAATTAGGTCACTTTGACCTATATTTTCCGCTTGAACATTTAACATTCAAGTTAACGTCTGAGTTCAGATCTCGGTCACTATACATATACACTATACACTATACAGATCTATACACTATATACTACACTATACACTATACAGATCTCGGTCACTATACATGAATGACTTTCATTCAAGTTTAGGTCCGCATTCTGATCTCAGTCACTATACATGTTAGGATCATGTAACCTTACATATGCATGCATCTCTGATGGTAGGTCAGCATCCAGGCAAAATTAGGTCACTTTGACCTATATTTTCGGCTTGAACGACTTGCATTCAAGTTTACGTCAGAGTTCAGATCTCAGTCACTATACATGGTAGGATCATGTAACAGTGCATATGCATGCATCTTTGATGGTAGGTCAGTATCCAGACAAAATTAGGTCAGTTTGACCTACATGTATATTTTCCGCTTGAATAATTTACATTCAAGTCCTAGTTCAGATCTCAGTCACTATACATGTCAGGATCATGTGACCTCACATATGCATGCGTCTCTGATGGTAGGTCAGCATTCTGGCAAAATTAAGTCATTTTGACCTATATTTTCTGCTTGAATGACTTTCATTCAAGTTTAGGTCCGCATTCTGATCTCAGTCACTATACATGTTAGGATCATGTAACCTTGCATATGCATGCATCTCTGACCGAAGGTCAGCATCCAGGCAAAATAAGGTCATTTTGACCTATATTTTCTGCTTGATTGACTTACATCCAAATTTACTGAAGAGTTCAGATCTCAGTCACTGTACATGTAAGGATCATGAAAAAGAAAGGAAATGGGGTAAATGTCAAGGAGACAACATCCCATATCCAGGTTAAAACTTGGATATGCATGCATCTCTGACAATGTGCCATAACGAGGCGAACTTTGTAATCGTTGATTACCTATGTTTTTTAATTGCTCTTTGATTATTTCCTAAAGCTGCCTTTCAACTGAGACACTGTTTTCCAAAAGGGTCAAATGGAAGTTAATCTTTATCTTCACGCTAAAACGAAGTCACAAACCAACGACGACATAGATGATTGCGGCTGTAGTATGCGCATAAACAATAGTGTGATTTGTCTTTAAATAACCTCATATTTCTTAAAAAGAGTTAGTGTGCTGCATATGTACAAATGAACTTTGATTGCTCAAACTGCAATAACTTGAACACCATGGTTGTCTTGAACTCTTTTTTGGTCCCTTTGTTCTAGTTTAAATGTAGTTCAACCTTGAAAACTCAAGCTACCCTCAAGCTCAAACTGTTTTCATTGGTCCCCTATTTTTCCAAGTCTTGTCTTGAATAAGTATAATGACCTCAGACTGAGCCCTTCTTCAGTATTCTTGTACAATGTGTATACTCGGTAATTCCATGTCTGAATCACATTGTCATACTATATTTGTATTATATACATAATGAATTTCATGATACAACAGTACATATTTGTGATATTTATTTATATTTGTTTTGCAGATGAGGTAGCTGCATATGAAGTCAGAAAAGCCGAGGCAGAATCAGTAGGGAAAAAATTGTAAGTTCCCAAATACATAGCTGAACTGAATTTTGTCATTATAATAGATTGTTTTGTTTTTTCTTTTTGTCTCGCCTGCGACGAAAGTCCCGAAAGCGAGACATATGCGTGCAAAGTATGACGACGGCGACGGCGTTAACTTTTACTAAATGCAGGATATTTTGATAACCCTTTGATGTAGGAACATCATATTTGGTCCAGTGGTAGTACTAATCAAGTGCTACCTGACGGACATAACGTTATGTGACCTTGACCTCAATTTCACGGTCTAGTGGCCACTTTAAGTTTTTCTGCTTAAGTCCATTTCTCAATAACTAGAAGTGGAAGGTTGATAATATTTGGTATGTAGGTTGGTCTTGGGTAGTACATGTCAGTCTGGCAGGTGACTTTTGTCCTTGACCTCAATTTCATTGTCTAGTGGCCACGTTAAGGTTTTCTGCTTAAGTCAATTTCTCATTAACTAGAAATGGTAGGTTGATAATATTTGGTATGTAGGTTTGTCTTGGGTAGTACATGTCAGTCTGGCAGGTGACTTTTGTCCTTGACCTCAATTTCACGGTCTAGTGGCCACGTTAAGTTTTCCTACTTAAGTCCATTTCTCAATAACTAGAAGTGGTAGGTTGATAATATTTGGTATATAGGTTGGTCTTGGGTAGTACATGTCAGTCTAGCAGGTGACTTTTGTCCTTGACCTCAATTTCATGGTCTAGTGAGCATGTTCACTTTTCTGATTAGTTCACTTAGATTTCACATCAATTTAGAGGCCAGCCGGGACGGGCGAGACATCTTTTAGGATCATCACTTGTTTAAACATTTTTATGCCCCACCTATGATAGTAGGGGGGCATATAGTGTTCGGGTCTGTCTGTCTGTTCGTCTGTCCGTCCCAAGTCAGGTTTACCCTCAGGTTTAAGTTTTTTTTTCTGTGAAGGATGTATGCTATTATCATGAAACTTTGTATAAATACTCATTAGGATATAATTAAACAAAAGTCATAGTAAAAATATATCCCGGCTACTAACTTGATGCTTCACTGATCATGGAAAAAAGGGGGGTAGTATGAGGTTTACCCTTAGGTTGAAGTTTTTTTCTGTGAAGGATGTATGTTATAATCATGAAACTTTGTAGTGATACACATTAGGATATGATTAAACAAAAATCATAATAAATATTTATCCTGGCTACCAACTGCATGCTTCACTGATTATGGAAAAAGGGGGTAGTATGAGGTTTACCCTTAGGTTGAAGTTTTTTTAGCTTGCCGGGACGAATTTCCAGAGAGCTATTGTCATCCCCCAGTGTCGGCGTCAGCGTCGTCGGCGTCGGCGTCAGCAAAACTTTAACCTGGCTTGTGGAATTGAGACCTGAATAGCTAGGATGTTGATATTTGGTATGTGACTTCCTTGTGATGAGAGCTTTCTTCTGGTACCATACTTGTAGACATTTTGACCTTGACCTTGCCCTGAGGACAATTTTTAAAAAAAACTTTAACCTTGCCTCTTAGAAGGTAGGCTTTTAGTGGTAGGGTGTTCACATTTGGTATGTAACTTCCTTATGATGATAGCTTTCTTCTGGTACCATACTTGTAGACATTTTTACCTTGCCCTTGCCCTGAGGGCAATTTTCAAAAAAATTTAACCTTGCCTCTAGAAGGTAGACTTTTAGTGGTAGGGTGTTTATATTTGGTATGTAACTTCCTTATGATAAGAGCTTTCTTCTGGTAAAATACTTGTAGACATTTTGACCTTGACCTTGCCCTGAGGGCAATTTTTAAAAAACTTTAACCTTGCTTCTAGAAGGTAGGCTTTTAGTGGTAGGGTGTTTATATTTGGTATGTAACTTACTTATGGTGATAGCTTTCTAGTGGTACCATATTTGTAGACATTTTGACCTTGACCTTGCCCTGAGGGCAATTTTTAGAAAACTTTTACTTTGCTTCTAGAATTAAGTTGTTTAGTGGTGGGGTCTTCATATTTGGTATGTGACATGCTTTTGATGAGAGCTTTCTAATGGTACCATATTTGTAGACATTTTGACCTTGACCTTGCCCTGAGGGTATTTTGTAAAGACTGTAACTTTGCTTTTAGAATTAAGTTGTTAAGTGATAGGATGTTTATATTTGATATGTGACTTTCTTGTGAAGAAAGCTTTCTATTACTTCGAATTTATTGTGCATTGAGGTTACTGGAATCCCCGGCGAGCTATGTTGCTTTCTGACAACTCTTGTTTTCTGTGAAGGATATATGCTTTTATCATGAAACTTTGTATTAATACACATTAGAGTATAAATAAACAAATATCATAATGAAAATTTAGCCTCGCTACCAACTTTGTGCTTCACTGATCTTGGAAAAAGGAAGATAGTTTGAGGTTTACCCTTAGGTTGAAGTTTTTTCTGTGAAGGATGTATGCTATTATTATGAAACTTTTTATAAAAAATTTATCCTCGCTACCAACTTCATGCTTCACTGATCTTGGATAAGAGGGAGGTGGTATGAGGTTTACCCTTAGGTTGAAGTATTTTCTGTGAATGATGTATGCTAGTATAATACACATTAGGATATAAATGAAAATTAGACATAACAAATATTTACCCATGCCATCAACTTCATGCCTCACTGATCATGAAATATAGCATTGCTCAAAATAGGTGTGAGGCGGGGCATTGTGTCCGTTAGACACATATTCTTGTTTTTTCAAATATTTAGACATACATGTGCATGTACATGTAACTGTAAAGTATAATCATTACCCAACTGATTCTCCTCAAGTTTATATAAGGTTTAAAGACACTGTTTCACAGATCAGTTGAAAAATAAGTATCAGTTTTAATAGGGCCAAATCAGTCATTTGACAGCTTTTCCTTTGAGACGTCATAAATCGATTCACAGATGCCAATCGTCATATTCATGCATTTTGCCTGCAGAGTAGCTCCCTATTTCACGAAATGGATATTTATCCTGGATTTACTTGGAAATTTAACAGCATGGGATTATAAATGATACATGTATATTTACAAAAATATAAAAAAAAATCTCAACTAGATGTTGTCGGAAACGACAGCTATCCCCGCACTCCCTGTTTGACACAGAAAACAGTTGTTATACACCCTTGGCATAATTTTTTTCATTATCTTTGAAATCTACCTATTGATAGTCATTATTGTTACTAAAAGAATTCTAGGATTTATGGTTGCTAAGTAGAATTCCAAAAGATAAGTGGTCTTTGAGACTTTCAGGAAATTTATGAAAATTGGAACCAAATATTTTTGAAATCCAATTCATGAAAATGTTCATCCTAAACTACACAAACATTTTAAGTATGGTTGCTAGGTAGAATTCCAAAAAATAAGTGGTCTTTGAGACTTTCAGGAAATTTATGAAAATTGGAACC
>MJUU01052466.1:5342-47399 GCA_002080025.1 Modiolus philippinarum | reverse complement strand
AGTTTGCGTCACATGCCACATGTGTCTAATCCACATCTTTTGGTCTTTACTTAAATTGACATCATGGGGCCTCTTGTTTGCACCAAGACCAATATCAAAAATCCGAAAGCTTATTACGCATCTACAGACTATATGCAACAATTCTATAACAAAATTAAATCCCTAAATCCATAAATGTAGGAGGAGTTTGTGTCACATGCCACATGTGTAAAAATTGACATCATGGGGCCTCTTGTTTGCACCAAGACCAATATCGAAAATCCGAAAGCTTATTGTGCATCTGCACACTATATGCAACAATTCTACAACAAAATTAAATCCCTAAATCCAAAAATGTAGGAGGAGTTTGAGTCACAAGAAAAGTGTGACGGACAGACGGATGGACGGATGGACAGACGGACGGACGGATGGACAGACGGACGGACGGACAGACGGAGGGTATAACATTATCCCCGAACTTTCTTCGAAAGTACGGGGATAAAGATAAAAGTTTCATATTTATAAATTTCTTCCCCTTGCATGCTATGCAAATTAGAAAAAATAAAAGATTAGCAAAATTCAGTTTTAAATTTGAAAAAACAAGCATGGTAATTTAATTGTAAGGATATGGTCTACAAATGTAGCGATTCATTACAAAATTTCAGATGGAAAATATCTGTGTATTAGTCATGTTCTGTTTTGAAACTTTTTGATACATAAATAGAATCCAGTAATTGCATAGTTCCATGAAATACATGTATATGCTGTTTAAATCGAAAACTTGAATGTAATAATCCTCAGATGTTTTGTTTTTGCCAAATGTAAAATATTTTAAAAACAAGACTGGGTGGGAAAATATATTATGCTAGGGACTCTATTTGTCATCTTTTCATGACCCTGCTATGAAATGTCAGAGGGCAATTTGTTTAACCTTGTCTGTCCATTTATCTTTTCATCCATCTGTACGAATAAAAACACAACTCAAGTTTTCCCAGCAAATTACAACAACTTATAAGGAATCTAACTAACAATAGATGTTCACACACTCATCTTTTGGAATTTTCAAAGTGCCTGATATTGGATGAGTCTTTATTGGAATGTTTCCTAGCACCCATAGAAATGATCTTTTGGGCTCAGAATTTCCAGAATGTAAACGTTGTCGCCATGGAAAGTGAAAAAAAGGCAGGAAATTAAAAGTGCTTCAAATTAGATTAAACTTTACAGAAAGGTTGTCCAACTCCCATAGAAATGATTTTAGGGCTCACCAGATGGAGATACTGTATAGCAGGTAATTTTCTCTGGGTTTTAATTTTCGCGTTTTTTTTTTTGGTTTTTTTTGCGGATGGACTTCAATCACAAAAATAAATTCCGAGAATTTTTTATGTATTCTTAGGATATATGAAGGATCTTTGATAATCTGTGAAAATTTAAAACGCTTAAATTTTTGGCATACATTTTCCACTGTAATTTGCGAAATTTTTGACCCATGAAAATAACCCGCTATAGGGTATGTTTGCTGCTAGAAATTATGAAGGGGAGATAATTCACCTATATATATTTTCTGGAAAAATGGGGAGGTATATCATTTTGTCCATACTTGTACTCTTACCACACCTGTATTGTGTCCACTCACACTTAAATTTGCACTTGCCATATTGATTCAGGGTTCAGTGAGCTTGGGCATAAATGGTTGCCATTCGGTGACAGCTGTAGTTTATCATTGTATTTTAATGGTATATATATGTTTTGTTGTTATTATGTGTCCTTTAAATTTTTTCTTTAATAAACATGAAATTTTCAGAGATCCAAAGGATCTTGTGCGACCCAGAATTCCATTGGTTTCCTGTATAGAATGTTTTGCAGCCAATGAAACAATAGAAGATTTTTATAGTTCAGCAGTAAAGGGAAAAACAATAGCTAGCAAGTAAGTTGAGATAAATACATACCTTGTATTTTTTAACTGTTATAGTCTTAAAACATTAATGATAAATTGGTGCAATAAGAACAATTTGGGTAAACTTTTAGTGTAATCATATTTTATTATTGATAAACTCAACATGAATTATTAGAGTGCACATACAAATTACATACCAAAAACAATATGTTACTAGGAAATAAGCTGTTTTTATATAAATCCTTTTCCTTAAAGGTAAAATTTTGTCATCATTAGGCACACATCATATACATAAAAAATCAAACAAAGTCTGTCACTAACCAAGATACATGAATGAAAAAAAAAAAAAAAAATAAATAAAAAAACAATTCTGCTTAAGCAATATGAAATAATGACTTGTTTAAAAAACAAGAGGCAAAATTTCAGCATGGGTAGATCTTCTCATGCTGATCATTTTTATCCCATGTCAGATTTTTGATATCTGTAACAGTTTTTGAGTTATTTGCCAAAAACTGTAATTTACCCCTGTGTTCTAATTTTAGTAACAGCGGCCATGTTGTTTGACCTTAGACATACAGAATAACAAATTTGAAACTAGATACCCTAGTGATGATTCAGTAAAAGGTTGGTTCCATTTGACCCAGTGGTTTCAGAGGAGAAGATTTTTGAAAGTGAGCTAACGACGGACGGACGACGGACGCCAAGTGATGGCAATAGCTCACCCTGGCATAGCCAGGTGAGCTAACTAGATTGGAATTTTTAGCTCGCCGGGAAGAATGTCCGGAGAGCTATTGTCATACCCCGGTGTCGGCGTTGGCGTCGGCATCAGCAAAACTTTAACCTGGCTTGTGGAATTGAGACCTGAATAGCTAGGATGTTGATATTTGGTATGTGACTTCCTTGTGATGAGAGCTTTCTTCTGGTACTATACTTGTAGACATTTTGACCTTGACCCTGCCTTAGGGCAATTTTTAAAAAACTTTAACCTTGCCTCTAGAAGGTAGGCTTTTAGTGGTAGGGTGTTCATATTTGGTATGTAACTTCCTTATGATGAGAGCTTTCTTCTGGTACCATACTTGTAGACATTTTGACCTTGACCTTGCCCTGAGGGCAATTTTCAAAAAACTTTATTTTTGCCTCTAGAAGGTAGGCTTTTAGTGGTAGGGTGTTTATATTTGGTATGTAACTTCCTTATGATAAGAGCTTTCTTCTGGTACCATACTTGTAGACATTTTGACCTTGACCTTGCCTCTACAAGGTAGGCTTTTAGTTGTAGGATGTTCATATTTAGTATGTGACTTCCTTATGATGAGAGCTTTCTTCTGATACCATACTTGTAGACATTTTAACCTTGACTTTGCCCTGAGGGCAATTTGTAAAAAAACTTTAACCTTGCCTCTAGAAGGTATGCCTTTAGTGGTAGGGTGTTTATATTTGGTATGTAACTTCCTTATGGGGATAGCTTTCTAGAGGTACCATATTTGTAGACATTTTGACCTTGACCTTGCCCTGAGGGCAATTTTTTAAAAACTTTTACTTTGCTTCTAGAATTAAGTTGTTTAGTGGTGGGGTCTTCATATTTGGTATGTGACATTCTTTTGATGAGAGCTTTCTAATGGTACCATATTTGTAGACATTTTGACCTTGACCTTGCCCTGAGGGTATTTTTTAAAGACTAACTTTGCTTCTAGAATTAAGTTGTTTAGTGATAGGATGTTTATATTTGATCTGTGACTTTCTTGTGAAGAAAGCTTTCTATTACTTCGAATTTATTGTGCATTGAGGTTACTGGAATCCTCGGCGAGCTATGTTGTCTTCTGACAACTCTTGTTATTATAATCTGATCTGTAATCACATAGACATAGAAACTAACTCACTAGATTTGAAATCATTGCGATCAAGTGTTTGGAAAGTTATTTTGAAAAAAATAATTGATCAAGAACAAGAAGTAGAACTTTAAGCAATTATCCAATTATACCAAATTCAACTTTGATTTGGTAAATGTATTTGAAGTAAATATTAAAAACCAAAACGTTTACAGAAGAAAGTGTGGATAAACAAGAAGGTATACAAAATATGTCAATTTTACCATGGAAATATAAAGATTATCTTCCTGAAAAGAAATTGAAAGATTTGGAAAGATTATAAGCAATGAAAGATAAATGTTTTGAAAACTTATTACACAAATGGAGGGCATGTCTCAAAACTTAAAAGAGGTTTTGAATCATGTGACATCACAGAAAATAACAGTAGTTCTGGCAGTTTCCACATCTTATGTCTCTTATGTGCAGACAAAATCAAACCATGTAGGAAATTATAAACCAAAAGAATTTTAAAAGCTGGAAACACCTTAGGGCTTTGTCTTATATTATCATGTATAATATCAAATGATATTAATTCTATTTTCAGGAGAACAAGATTTTCAACGTTCCCTGATTATTTAATGGTGCAATTGAAAAAATTTACAATAGGAGATGACTGGGTGCCAAGAAAATTAGGTTTGATATCATTGATCATTTTTACATGCATTTACCATTTTTGATTAATATTAGTCCACATGTATGCATATAAAAGATGAAAAGGTGTTGAACCGTTTGAACCTTATACAGTTGAGTTTATGATGTTCCGAGATCTGCATTGTGACATCACCAAGGGTTCTATGCTTATTAAAACCGTGTTGTGTTCTCAAAGCGTATCAAGGACGCCATATTAGAATTCATTACAATTGGTGCGGATGGGTATAGGGGAGTTGTATTCCTTCATAACTTTCGTATTTTAAGAGAGGAAGTATGCATAAGTTTTACCATCCTCACAAGACAGACTGAAAGAAAGACCATAGCTGATTCAAACCATAAAGATTTGATGCTTCTCCTCTAAGAATGCAACAGTAAGGAGTAAGAGCAAACCAAAATGACATATTGTTAAAAATATTATTGTACATTTGGGATATATCCATGTGAATGTATCCATACACATACCACATGACATTGACTTTCAACCTCTTAGTCCCCATCAGTTCATTACAGATGACCTTGACATTAAACCATTAAGACGTTTTCTTTCTGTACACTTAAGATGAATTTGTGGATTTACCAGATGACCTTGACATTGTTTGATTAAGACACTTTCACTTTTTTCTGTACATTACAGATGTGTCTGTATAAATACCAAATGACCTTGAAATTACACCATTAAGACTCTTTATTTTTGTACATTACAAATGTGTCTGTAGATATACCAGATGACCTTGACATTATATCATTAAGACATTTTGTTTCTCTGATTTACAGTTGTATCTGTAGATGTACCAATGACCTTGACATTACACCATTAAGACACTTTGTTTCTCCACATTACAGATGTATCAGTATATATACCAGATGACCTTGACATGATGTCTTTCTGTACCTTATAGATGTATTTGGATATATATCAGATGACCTTGACATTACACCATGCAGACACTTTGTTTCTGTACGTTACAGATGTATCTGTTGATTGTATTACCTTGACCTTGCATCTTTAAGACACTTTTTTCTATTCATTACAGATGTGTCAGTAGATATACCTGATGACCTTGACATTACACCATTAAGAGGAAGTGGTTTACAACCAGGAGAAGAAGAACTGCCAAATGAACAAGAATCACAAGGTATATTGAAATTAGTGGTGATGCCCAGAATAAGGTCTGTAAGTCTCGTTTCATTTTGGAACTTCCGGGACCAAAACTTGTTCAGGAAGCTTCATTATAAACAAAAACATGACGTTTAAAGCATAAAATTTGAACGTCATAATCCTGCAATGTCATATTTTGGCGGGAAATGTTTCAAATTGCAGTCTTATTGTGATTTCTCGGTGTCAACATGACGAGACTTACAGACCCTATTCAATTCTAAAATATCTCTTTAGATCCGCCACTACTTTTTCATGGTGATTTCATTGCATAGTGTAAACCAAAACTGGACTGCTGAAAAAAAAATAACCACATAATAAAAAATTTCACAAACACTGAACATATTCAATTTAGATTAAAAAGATTTATAAGTATAGGTTCTTACAAGACACAAGAGCAGAGATATGAAAATTTTTGATGAATGCGAGAAAAGAATGGATCGAAGTGAAATAAGATAAATGATAGTCAAAATTTTTTAATGATAAGAGTGAACAAATTAAAGTGACTATGTCTTCTGTAATGTATCATTTTCAATCTCTGAAAACCTTTTATCGTGCAAGAAAAGTCTGCTTTTACGGTATACTTCCTTTTGTGATTTCAAGTGATTTGGTAAGTTCATAGTTAAGGTTTTTCCCACTTTCGGTGGAAAGACCTTCTTGTATTTCTTCTGATTATTATTTTTTTTTAATTTTTTTTTTCTTCCAACATTTGCCGAAAAGTCTTAAAAGATATCACTTTGATACTTGGTACCATTAATCAGAAATGGCTGGGCTTGACCAGACTGACCCTGTGACCTGGATCTATTTTTAGTAACAGAGTTACATCACCAACATGGTAAACCTTGTTAGCAGATAAACTCGGAAACCATAAGAGATAGCTGAAGAAGTGTAATGACAAAAATGTTTGTTAGGGTCTGATGGACCTTCGTTTTTTTTTGGACCAAATCTCTACGATGGACCGTTCAAGAGTTATGCCCCTTGATATTTTCGCTTCAACTTCAACTATTTGTTTCTCAACAACGGTTAGTGTGACCTTGACCTTTGACCTTCAAAACTAGTCAAAGGTCAAGGTCACAGATTTATGGGTCCAAATTTTTTTTCCATATTACCATATTTTCTTTAGTATAAGTCGCACTGGTGTATAAGGCACACTTTTTTAAAAGTATGTTTTTCTCGTTATTTTTTACCTTTTCTTCCTAATTTTTTGGTAGATTGGTTTGAGATATCCTTTCGAAAGACTTAAGGACAATAAACGAGAGCAAGTCTAGTTGTGCAGAAAAAGGGAACGGTCGAAAATCTTTTTCCGTTCACGAATTTTTGCCAAAAGTCCGAAAAACATTGTTATGGGATAAACTCGGAAACCATAAGAGATAGCTGATCAAATGTAATGACAAAAATGTTTGTTATGTTATGACGGACCTTCGTTACATTTGGACCGAAACGCTGCGGTGGACCGTTCATGAGTTATGACTCTTGAAAATTTCGTAAAATCATTAAGTACGATTTTCTCGAAAATGGTAAGAGATAGAAACCTGGAACCTTTTCCATTCAACTTAGGTGATATGTGTTACATCTAAAATTGCTAAGGTCAAAGGTCATTGGTCACTTTGAAATTTGACGTCAGACCTTGTTATTGGATTAACTCAGAAACCGTAATAGATAGCTGATTAAATATAATGGGGAAAATGTGTGTCTTGTTGAGACCTACATTTGTTACGTTTGGTCCAAAATCATTGGACCAATCGTTTTGGACCTATGGGCCAAAAACCGATTTTCAATGTATAAATAAGGGTTTTTGCCTATAGCTCAAATACCATTGAAGATACAAACGTATATTGAATACAAAAAATGTTCAGGTAGACTTGACCTTCAAAATGATGTCAAGGTCAATTGTCAAGGTCACATTGAAAAAAATGTATTTCATGGTAAAGAGTCTATAAATGTACATATTAAGCTTAGAATGTTGGTTTTCCCTATGAATCAATAATGAGAACATTCTGACGCAACTTTGGGAAAGACCTATCAATTGTTCTTTGAATGATTGACATACTTGTTGTTATTGTATTATCATGAAGATAAAACAACACTTGATGTTGTAAGTATAGTGAGCATATCAAAATCAGCACTTTGTGATTCACCTGAACAAAATGAGAGCAAGGAGAACTTGTCTGGCCTTTCTATACTTCAGGGAACTCACTGCTTCAGTAAGGCAGTGTAATATGCCATCTTGAGCCCTAGACTGTCATTTATGTGCACAGGTTTTCAGGTTAAAGATGCTTCATTATAGACAAATTTCTGTGTTGACTGATCAAAACAGTAAAAATTTTCATGTCTTATGTAATACATTACAGAAGTCAACATTGATGAAGCTACAGTACAACAATTAGCAGACATGGGTTTCCATATAGAGGGATGTAAAAAGGCTGTATATAATACTAATAATAGTGGTGTGGAAAGTGCCATGAACTGGGTTATGGAACATATGGAAGACCCTGGTGAGTTAATTATCATGTGGGTAGTAACCAGGGATCAGAAAATGACACTTTTTCTTGATGGTGACATACCTTACAAATTTTGTTTGATATAAATTTCATTTCAGACCTTCCAATACAAATTCCAAAATTTGTATTTGAAAAAATCTGATATTGCAGAAGACCAAAATGGTACAGTAGAGCTTTAATGGCTCTATTGCCTCAATTGCTTGATCACCAAAGGGACTGATGAAAACTGTTGGAGCTAGAGGAGCATTTGAGCTATAAAGGTCAAACTGTGTTCAAATTTGAACAAGGGGTTCAAGACATCCATGGTGTTCAAGTTATTTCATTTCAGCCATCCAATTCAACTGTATTTCACATTTCCAGATTTTATAAAAGTCATTTACCAGTTATTAGTAAGTCAGCTTTAGTTCTGTTACCATGTATTCAGTTGTCTAAACAGTCTACTGTTTAATAATACCCTGGCAAACAAAGTTTGAGGGGGTATAAAGGAATCACCCTGTCCGTCCATCCGTCTGTCCATTCGTCCGTCCGTCTGTCTGTCCGTCCATGTACCTTGTCAGCGCATGTTCTCCTAAGCCCCTGCTTGGATTTTGGTGAAAAGTTGCACAGTTGTAGTACACCATCTGAAGGTATGCATGAAGTAATATGGTTGCTATCCAAAATTATTAAGGGGAGATAATTTGTATTTGAATATTTTCTGGAAAAAGGGGGAGGATGAACCTTGTCAGCACATGTTTTCCAAAACTGCTGCTTGGATTTTGATAAAATGTTACACAGTTGTAGTACACCACCTGAAGATGTGCATGAAGCAATATGGTTGCTGTCTGAAATTTTGAAGGGATGATAATTTGTCTTTGAATATTTTCTGGGAAAAGGGGTGGGGGGAACTTTGTCAGCGCATATTCTCCAAAACCCTTGCTTGGATTTTGATGAAATGTTACACAGTTGTAGTACACCACCTGAAGATGTGCATGAAATAATATGGCTGCTGCCCAAAATTTTGAAGGGGAGATAATTCATTTTGAATATTTTCTGGAAGGGGGGGGTGAACCTTGTTGGCGCATGTTCTCCTAAACAGGTACTTGGATATTGATGAAATGTTACACAGTTGTAGTATACCACCTGAAGATGTGCCTGTGTTATATAGTTACTGTCTTAAATTTTGAAGGGGAGATCATTAGTCTTTGAATATTTTCTGGAAAAAAGGGGGAGGTATATTATTGTGTCCATACTTGTATTGTGTCCATACTTGTATTGTGTCCACATTTGTACTGTGTCCACAACTGTACTGTGTCCACACACACTTAGTTTACTTTTGCCATATTGATTCAGGGTTCAATTAGTGGAGGGTATAACTGGCTGCCATCGGCAACAGCTCTAGTTTCATTCTATTTCATGATTTAACATCACCTTACTAGTTACCATAAGCCATTTCATCCTTGCTTCATCTTGCTTCATCTGTCGTTTTGTGAATCCACAACTCCTTCAAACATGAAAGTCGGATTCCACCCAAACATTCATGGTATGTTGTCCACCTTATTTATTTGTGCCCCTGATATTTACGATTTTGCTTTTAGAGATTTTAGAAGTTCACCTAGCCAAAAAATATCCCATTTGTTAATCTGGTTGCACAGTTATAACTTGTCACATTCAACTTTTAGATTTTACATCACAATTCCATCTTTTTTTTCAAATCACATTTCTTCTAGATTTTACATCAATATGCCATTTCCAAGGAATTAGTTGTACTAGGGAGCCAATTTAGAAACTGGTCTATTGTTAAGGTTAGTGAGGACAGCTGTCACATGATAACACTAGAAAAATGGCAGGAAAAATTATACCCCCACTCGCTAGAGAGGGGGGTATACTGGATTCACCTTGTCCGTCCGTTCGACCGTCCATTCGTCCGAAAAAAATTTTTGTCGCATTTTTCTCAGCTTCTAAAAGAGGGATTAATTTCAAAATTCGTATGCAGCCTCTATATGGTCAGTTGTAAGGAACGTCATATTTTGAGTCCTGTCGGATGTGTACTTCCTGTTTGACGAAATGTGCACTTAGTAACAAAATGTAGTGAAAACATGAATTTTTCGTCGCATTTTTCTCAGCTTCTACAAGAGGGATTGATTTCAAAATTGGTATGCAGCCTCTATATGGTTAGTTGTAAGGAACTTCCTATTTTGAGTCCTGTCGGATGTGTACTTCCTGTTTGATGAAATGTCGACTTAGTTACAAAATGTAGTGGAAACATGAATTTTTCGTCGCATTTTTCTCAGCTTCTACTAGAGGGTTTGATTTCAAAATTGGTATGCAGCCTCTATATGGTTAGTTGTAAGGAATGTCCTATTTTGAGGCCTGTTGGATGTGTACTTCCTGTTTGACAAAATGTGACTGTTACAAAATGTAGTGAAAACATGAACTTTTGGTCGCATTTTTCTCAGCTTCTACAAGAGGGATTGATTTAAAAATTGGTATGCATCTCTATATGGTTAGTTGTAAGGAACGTCCTATTTTGAGTCCTGTCGGATGTGAAGAAATGTGGACTTAGTTACAAAATGTAGTGAAAACATGAATTTTTCGTCGCATTTTTCTCAGCTTCTACAAGAGGGATTGATTTCAAAATTGGTATGCAGCCTCTATATGGTTAGTTGTAAGGAACGTCCTATTTTGAGTCCTGTCGGATGTGTACTTCCTGTTTGACGAAATGTTGAGTCNTGTCAGATGTGTACTTCCTGTTTGACGAAATGTGAACTTTGTTACGAAATGTAGTGAAAAAATGAATTTTTCGTCACATTTTTCTCAGCTTCTACAAGAGGGATTGATTTCAAAATTTGTATGCTGCCTCTATATGGTTAATTGTAAGGAACTTCCAATTTTGACTCCGGTCAGATGTGTACTTCTTGTTTGACGAAATGTGGACTTAATTACAAAATGTAGAGTAAACATGAATTTTTGGTCCAGGGTTCAATGAGTGGGGNTAAACTTGGTATGCAGCCTCTATATGGTTAGTTGTAAAGAACGTCCTATTTTGAGTCCTGTCAGATGTGTACTTCCTCTTTGACGAAATGTAGTGAAAACATGAATTTTTCGTTACATTTTTTTTGCACTTACCTTGTTGATTCAGAGTTCAGTGAGTGGGGGTATGATTGGTTGCTGTTAGGCAACATCTCTTGTTTGGTATATAAGTTGGTCTTAGGTAGTACATGACAGTCTGTCATATGGCTTTTGGCCTTGACCTCAATTTCACGGTCTAGTGAGCATGTTAAGTTTTTGTGATTAGGTCATTTTCTCAGTAACTATAAGTGGTAGGTCAATGATATTTAGTATATAGGTTGGTCTTGGGTAGTACATGACAGTCTGCTATATGGTTTTTGTCTGTGACCTCAGTTTCACGGTCCAGTGATCATGTTAAGTTTCCCAGTATCTTTTAATGTAAGGTCAATAATATTTGGTATTTGGGTTTGTCTTAAATGGAAAATGACAGCCTGCTGTTAGGCCTTAGCCCTTGACCTCATTTTCACGGCCTAATGAACATGTTTGGTTTTTCAGTATCTATCAGTTGTCACTGATATTTCTTTTTTGGTGATTCATGATAGTTTGCTCTATTGCCTTTGTCACTTACCCTAAAGTCTAGTGAATATGTTTAGTTTTCTGATTTAGTCAGTTTGAGAATTCACATCAATTTTGCGACGGCGAGACATCAATTTTGGTCCACACTTGTTGTTCTAGTGAAAACAAAATTTTTTTACGGGAGGAGGGCAATGTTGTCAACTTTGAATGCTTGTAGGTCTCTTAAAAGCCTGGTTTGCTATACTGATTTTTTTATATTTTGAAGATATCGTATAAAGGTATAGATTGAATTCGGAAGTTTTTCTGAATTTCACTTTTTATGTCCCTCCAGGGGGCAAAAAGTGATAAAAAATCTAACCTCAATGTGCACATAATTGGGAATATTAGCAAAAATAATTGACAGAAATGGATGTCTTTTTAGAAATACCTTGAAAACAACAAAGACCTATAATCCAAACACTCTTTTTACAAAAACGATGTCCAATTGGTTTTTTATATGGTCAAAAGGGGGGTAAGTGGGAATTTGGACCATTATTCAGGGGGAGGTAACTTTGACCCCATTTATCTCAGAAAAACTCCTGGAAAGGTGGTCCAATATTTATACCAAAAGAAAGCGTATATATTCAACAGTAATTTAAAAAATAGCCATTTTGAATTCGGAATTATTTTTGGGGTCAGGTGTCCTCACTAACCTTAAATCTCATTTTACTTTCAGATTTCACATCACCATTCCAGTTACCAGGGAGTCAGTCTAGTAAACAAGATTCATTTATACCAAATGAAGAATCATTAATGATGATAATGTCCATGGGTTTTACAAAAGAACAGGCAACAAAAGCTCTGAAGTCAACAGTAAGTTTATATCACGGCAGTATCGCAAAATATTGAATAATTAAGATAAAATGTTCATGAAATAGAAGAACAACAAAAAAAATCCCATATTTACTCTGTTGCACATACACATGTACCTTTTGAAAGAAACACACTTTGAAAAAATATTATTGAAATTGCAAGAACTAATCCTCATGGCTTACATTATTTAATTACATGAGATTACAGTCAATTTCAGAGAAGTTACCGAAATGGCCTAGCCCGGATTCGATTTTTTTTTCAGGCGCTTTCATTGTTCTTCTATCCCAGTAACTGACTGTTTAATAAATTTTAGCCTGGCTATGAAATAAATAAATACATATTCAAACCAACATTATTTACATTGGGTTTCTTTGAATTATGTCAAGAATGATTACTTCTTGTCTACTTACCTGGTATAAAACTACCTGAAAGTAACTTTCTGTTACTTTTCCTATTATGAAATTAATGGAGTCTCCATGTTAGGTCATGCAGCCAATCGACTACCTGGACTAAATGGAGGTAGGATACAAGAAAAAAATTGGGAATGTTGGAAATCATGTGATATCGAGGAAGAGTGATACAATAATTGTTAAACACTTAATAGCCAATGAAAGACTGCCTTTTTAGCTCGCGGCGTCGTCAGCAAAAACTTTAACCTTGCTTGTGAAATGGAGACCTTAAGAGGTGGGATGTTGAAATTTAGTATGTGGCTTCCTTGCAATGAGAGCTTTCTTTTGGTACCATTTTTGTAGACATTTTGACCTTGACCTTACCCTTAGGGCAATTTTTAAAAAACTTTAACCTTGCCTCTAGAAGACAGGCTTTTAGTGGTAGGGTGTTCATATTTGGTATGTGACTTCCTTATGATGAGAGCATTCTAGTGGTACCATATTTGTAGACATTTTGACCTTGACCTTTCCCTGAAGGCAATTTTTTAAAAACTTTAACCTTGCCTCTAGAAGGCAGGCTTTTAGTGGTAGGGTGTTCATATTTGGTATGTGACTTTCTTATGATAAGAGCATTCTAGTGGTACCATATTTGTAGACATTTTGACCTTGACCTTTCTCTGAGGGCAATTTTTGAAAAACTTTAACCTTGCCTGTAGAAGGTATTTTTTTAGTGGTAGGGTGTTCATATTTGGTATGTAACTTCCTGATGATAAGAGCTTTTTTGTGGTACCATATTTGTAGACATTTTGACCTTGACCTTACCCTGAGGGCAATTTTTTTTAAAATTTAAACCTTGCCTCTAGAAGGTAGGCTTTTAGTGGTAGGGTGTTCATATTTGATATGTGACTTCTTCGTGTTGAGAGCTTTCTGATGGCACCATATTTGTAGACATTTTGACTTTAACCTTTCCTTGAGGGCAATTTTTGAAAAACTTTAACCTTGCTCATAGAATTTGGTTTTTAGTGGTAGCGTGTACATATTTAGTATGTGGCTTTCTTGTGATGAGAGCTTTCTAATGGTGCCATATTTGTTGACATTATGACCTTGACCTTTCCCTGAGGGCAATTTTAAAAAAAAATATAACATTGTTTCTAGAATGTTGAAATTTAGTGGTAAGGTGTTCAATTTGAACATATGACTTCCTTATGATGATAGCTTTCTGATGGCACCATATTTTTAGACATTTTGACCTTGACTTTGTCCTTAGGGCATTTTTTAAAAAAACTTCAACCTTGCTTCTAGAAGTTAGTTGTTTAGTTATAGGGTGTTTATTTTTTGTTCATGACTTCCCTATGGTGAGAGCTCTCTGGTAGTACCATAGTTGTAGACATTTTGACCTTGACATTGCCCTGGGGCAGTTTTAAAAAAAAAAAATTGAACCCTGTTTTTATAGAAGTTCGTGTTTTAGTGATAGAGAGTTCCTGTTTGACATGTGGCTTTCTTATATCGCTTTTAAAGTATTTATCATTAAAATGTATAACCTTCAAATTAATTGTGCATTGCAGTTACTGTAATCCCCGGCAAGCTATGTTGTCTTCTGACAACTCTTGTTTTTACCGGAGTCAGTATATAATTTTACATTATGAAAACATCTTCCATATCACTCGATGCTTATTTCTGAACTAAAATGTTGATTCTTTTTTGTTGCCATTTGTTGTCGAATTTAGTACATATTTGGCTTCTAATTTATATTCTATGTCTTGTATGTGTGCCTCCTCTGTGACATAATCTTCAGCTTGTTGAAGGTTGTTACTATATTTTAGAAAAGTATAGAATAGAATGAACATAAAAAGTTCTACTGCTTTTATAAGGCTATTAGTAGACTGAAAGAATTGTGTATGTTGACAGAATTTGTTACTTCTTTGTAGGATGGTAATGTTGAGAGGGCAGTTGATTGGATATTTAGTCATTCTGATCAACTGGATACCATGGAAACAGAAGAAACAGCAGCCCCACAGCAACAAACATCTAACTATCGTGATGGAAGTGGAAGTAAGTTAAGAAAATATACTGATAAGATATAATTTTATTTTAGAGAAACTTTTTACCAATCTTGGTTTATGGGTGTCCAAATGCTTTGATTTGATCTGTACTGAAGAGACATGAGCTGCAGAGATGTTGTCTTCGTAAAAATTGATTTGCAATGGCTTTTGTATTGTTCTTTGATATTGCATTCACCATGTCAGTCTATCTGTTGTCCATAAATTATTTCTGTTACATTTATTTTTAAATTCAACTGGAGTGATCTATTTTAATCATGGTATGCCACATCTGCATGAGAAGTTGTATGGAACCTCCTATTGGCAGCCCTGTCGAGACATGTACTACCCGCTTAATGAGATGTGGATTTGGTTACAAAATGTAATATTGCATGAGTTTTTCTTCACATTTCACTAAGTGTTTACAGGAGATAATTTTAGATTTGGTATTTGTTATCAGACACATTCTTTTGTCAGTCCTATGCTACCTGTTTGACACGTTTTTGACTTGCATATATTTACAAAATGTAGTGTGTTTATACGCACATATACACATATATCCTAACAATGTTCATTTAAAATTTCTGAGCTTATTTATTATGTAGTAATTAGGTGGTCTTAGGCTTTAGTATGGCCAGTTATACAGTGCTTCCCCTTTCCAAATCTGTCACTGGTCTGATTCTTGTTTGCCAAAAACATTGATTGATATTTTTCGAACAAAAATTATTGATAAAATATTTGTTGAGTATCTCTCGGTCTGTGAATATCATAATTATACCCCACGCACTAGTGAATGGTATATTGGTATACCCTTGTCTGTCTGTCTGTCCGTCAGTCCATCCTTCCATTTGTCCATCCAAAGTTCATGGCTTTTTTCTCAGCTACTGCAGAGCCAATTTATTTCAAATTTGGTATTTGACTTAATATATAGGGGGAATGTGTCGTGAGTTGTACTGTGTCCTTCCCAGGTTCTTCACTCCTTCCACTTCCTGCTTACAGAAACATTAATATTTATAAAACAATGACATTTTTTTCTTAGAACAATTCATGATGAAATTTTCATCAATGATTTCTCATTTGTGTAGGTAGCAATTATTTGATATTTGGTCTTAAGCTTCAGTAAAGCAAGTATTACTGTGCCTCCCCTTTTAAGGTTTGTCACACATCTTACTTCATGTTTTTCATATTGAAATCTCGTAGGTGCATTTATGTCCCTTAGAATTATTTTCTTTTGATATTTGCTTCTATCAAAGGTGTTGATTTACATTTTGATATACAGCCTTGACACGATAAGTTGTATAGAACAAGTGTTTATCTAATGGGGGTATCCTTAACATGTCATCAGATGCAAATTCTTGTGTAATGTTAGGTTAAAACAATACTGAAGGGATAATGTTCATGAATTTGAATCATTCTTTGAGTTTTCTACGAGGTATGAGTAGTTTTCTCCTTGTTATGACCTCACAGTGATTTTAGGATGAAGAATAGCATGCAATTAAATCATTTTGTTTTCATTGCTTCACCTTTATCCTGACAGTAATATTGATTTTGTATGTCACTTGCTGCAAGCAAACAAGGAATGTGGAGTATAGATGTGTATGTTTTGTTTTGTGAGTACCTCTATGGCTGCAAATGATATATATTTTGTGGTGGAGCATCTTGGTGAACTCTGACCTGCAGTTGAAAATTTCAGTCATTGTAGGCATATCCTGTTCCTTTCAGTTTTTTAACAATTTTGATAAATTTGAAGTTTTTTTACACCAGTTCATCGTCTTAAAATGGAATCACCTGCTGTTAACTTAAAGGTAGTAAAAAAATGTAAAATTTCTTCTTTTTTTCAGAATATAAATTGGTCGCTTTCATAAGTCATATGGGAACATCATCACTGGTCGGCCATTACGTATGTCATATTGTGAAAGATGGACGCTGGGTGATATTTAATGATGAGAAAGTTGCCCTATCAGAAAATCCACCAAAAGATCTGGCTTATTTATATCTGTATCAACGAGTATAACTCATCAACTCATGCAATAGAAAACAAACTGTGTCATAAATGTGCATGATCTGTTCTGACGATTCCCAAAAAACAACATAGTCAACATAGTTAATATAATGTGATAATTGTTGGTTAAGACAAAAAATGTTTATGAATAAAAGTTTTATAAACATGGGGAATTATACTTGTTTTATTTTGTCAGTTAACAGTTATTGTGGCAATATACAGTCAAACTGCAATGACTCGAACACCCAAGGGACCATTGAAAACAGTTCGAGCCATCAGATGTTCAAGATATCAAGGTTGAACTATGTTCAAACTTGAACAAAGGAACCACAAAAAGGGTTCGAGGCATCAGTTGTGTTCGAGTTATTGCAGTTCGACCCATCAAAGTTCTACTGTATCTGAAATACATGTATAGGTAAAATTGATGCTAAAGAGCAAATTATTAATCAATCAGCATTTTTTAGGTAAATTAAACATGCTGAATTAGTATCCCCTTTTGTAAGTTGGAATCTGCCAATATGGTTGTAAGTTAATTTCCACAAGAATTTGTTTGTTTTACATTTTAGTTTAATAATGGCAAACATCTTTTATTTACAAGGTTGGAGGATGGAGGCATGTACATATTAAATGATCTTTAATATATTAATTGTTTTATTAGTCACAGAACACTTGTGAGGATTGCATGTGTTTTCCAAGGATTTAAAAGTTAAAAATGTGATGCAGATTAACTTAAAAATTTTACAGATCATCAACAATTTAGGGAAAAATTCATTGGTGTGGCATGGCTCGACGTCTAGCAATTAATTCTGCTCAAACAGGTGCTAGGGGTTGCCTGATAACTTCTTGTTTGATCTTGCAACACATTATATTTTTGGAAAAACATATTGTCACATTTTTCTCCAGAGATACAATAGCAAGTTTACTGAATTTTTATACAGGGTAGTAGTAAAGGGAATTTTATCATGTAAGACGGTTTGTAATATGTGGTGGAAGCTCACTTCTGATAGAACTTAAATATCTTGGAACTAAAAAACAGACAATCAAAAATAAAGGGCTACAATAAAGTAGCATGATATAGATACAGCTGTTAACTTAAATCTGTAGACATAATGCCACCAATGTACTACTTACTTTAAACGTATTTTATTGTTCAATAACAAAATTAAACAATTGGATTGGACACAAGTTTTGCAACTTAGAATGTACTGAATAAAAGTATGTAAAATTCTGAAGAAAAATTAAGTTCATTTAAAGCTCAGCTGGCCTAATAGGCAATTCGAACTATTACGATCACTTGTACAATGGTCAATACAGTGTCTTGTTTTTGGTTTGACCTTTTTTGGCCTCTTTGTCTTAAACCTGCTATAAAAACCTACAGAAGAATTTGATAAAATTAAAGCTTCAATTTTTTCCATTTAACCCCCTTTGGACTCTTGTTTAGTATGAATGGTTTTTAAATTGTTTATTTGTTTCAAAATACTATACAGTACAGAAACTCATAGGAAAAAAATGCATCAAAAAGTGACAAAAATTCAACAGCTGCTTAATTTAATTTCTATAAAATAAACCTCATCTCAATTCGATAGATAACGAATATTCTACAGATATGTAAGAACAGCCGATGTATCTCCTTTTGGCCCCTTTTTCTCAAGTTGGTTGAGGCTAAGAATCAGACATCAAAATCTCAGCTCACAGATGTGCCAAGGAACATGATCCCTCTTTAACCAAAGCTATGCTTTCCGCAGACTTTATCAAAAACATTTTTGCAGTGACATGTAAAAATGTTAGATTTTGCTCAGAATAAACACAGGGCAGCTGTCTTGCTCTTGACCAAGAAAGTAAATATGAATAACTGTTCAATGAATGTGCAAGATGCTCACTTCCTGTTTAATTTAGGGGGGTGACATGTCTTTCCTTGCAGACTTACCAGCAGTTTTATATGATTACAAAACCTTTTCAAGTCAAAACCAAAATTGTATAGTACAAGCATTGTTGTCTTTTGATGCCTTATAGCTATATTATGAATTTTCCTCCAGTTGTAAAATTGTTCCTTTGGCACAAAAGAAAAGCTTCCATTGCATACCTCCATCCACCTTCTGTCTGACCGAGATATTGTTTTGTCTAAAAGTATTGATGACAAAAGGATATGGAGATCATTTTGTTACACTATAATCACATATATTTGTTTGTATTACAAAAAGGAAATTGAGGAATTATGGATTAAGTTCATAAATTGTGGAAAATAGTTGAACATTGGTTCTTAGGGAAAATCATATTTTGATCATCTATAATTAAACTACTCACACACATTTAACCATACTTTATAGGAATTATGTATGGAAAGTTCTTTACATAAATTGCTCATTGGTTCTAATCCAACAAAAAACATGACTGCCAGAATGGAACATAGTTTATCATTTGAATAGCAAACTACCTAAGTTACCATGAAATTAGTTTCTTCATATGCAGAAGTACTTGCTGCTGGGTTGGTGAATACCCTTGGGGACTAACATTCCACCAGCAGAGGCATCAGCCAAGTGGTAATATATAACAAAATACCAAAGTTACCGTGAATTAAGTTTCTGCATATGTGAAATTACAACTCATGTCTCATCTGTGCAGATCAAATCAAAACAATTGGAAATACATAAACCGAAATACATGTAAAAGCTGATAGAGAACAAATAACCAAAACCAATAGGATGTAAATATAGATAAGCCAAAATCAGCTAAAGACAAAGCTATACAAGAGGGAGGAGTTGCTCAAAACTATGGGTAAATCATATTCACATCATGTCTTCTGAAACCAGTGCTTCAAATGCAACCAAACTATACAGTGATGATGTACAGAAGTATCTTTACATAAAGTGCTTTATTTCTTAAAAGCTGACAGAAAACCTGGTGGCCAGCACGGAACATAGTTTAACATTTGATCCTTTCATTTGCAGCATCTGGCTCTGGAACTAATGAGGCAAATTAAACTCGACTTATTATTTATTGATACATCGGCAAATGAATAGGTTCTTTTGGTTAGGTCTAACAAAAAAGATGGTCACTGGTGCATAATTTATTGGGAAAACATGTTCTGATTTTCTCCTTTGAAACCTCTGAAACAAATTCAACGAAACTTTACAGGAATGATGTATTGGAGACCATTAACAAGGCTGCCTTTTTTGTTCTGGTTAAATGAAAATCATAGCTGCCAGTAGGAAATTGGTTTAGCATTGGACCAAGAAAATACATACTTCAATCATCTCAGTACTTTAAACTGTATTTTTATACCCCCAATTGTGAGTGGGTGGTATATTGGAATACCCATGTCCGTCCTTCCGTCTGAAGTTTATCCCATTTTTCTCATCTACATGCTGGGCCGATTTATTTCAAATTTGATATTTGACTTTATATATAGGGGATTGCGTTGTCTCCCATTTTGGTCGCCTTATGAGTTTGGCGGGACTTAGCCATTTTTCCCCTTTATTGAACATAGTGAATGTTTGTCACACTTTTCTCAGGGAAAGCGAAACATATGCGTACAAAGTATGATGGCGGCGTTGGCGACGGTGTAAACTTTCATGTTAAATTTTTGAGATTAGGTCACTTTCTCAGTAACTATAAGTGGTAGGTCAATGATATTTGGTATATAGGTTGGTCTTGAGTAGTACATGACAGTCTGCTATATGTCTTTTGTCTGTGACCTCAATTTCACGGTCCAATGAACATGTTAAGTTTTTGTGCTTAGTTTAGTTTCTCAGTAACTATAAGTGGTACGTCAATGGTATTTGGTATGTAATTGGTCTTAGGTTGTACATGACAGTATGTCATATGGCTTTTGTCCTTGACCTCAATTTCACGGTCTAGTGAGTATGTTAAGTTTTTGTGATTAGGTCATTTTCTCAGTAACTATAAGTGGTAGGTGAATGATATTTGGTATATAGGTTGGTTTTTAGTAGAATATGGGAGTCTGCTATATGGTCTATTGAGCATGTTAAGTTTTGTGATTAGGCCATTTTCTCAGTAACTATAAGTGATAGGTCATTGATATTTAGTATAGAGGTTGGTCTTGAGTAGTACATGGCAGTCTGCTATTCAGCTTTTGTCTGTGACCTCAATTTTACGGTCCGATGAACATGTTAAGTTTTTTGTGCTTAGTTTAGTTTCTCAGTAACTATAAGTGGTAGGTCAATGATATATGGTATGTAGGTTGGTCTTAGGTATTTTACCAAAGGATATGGAGTAAATGAACATGAGACAATAACACATATGTAAACTCCAACTGCAATAAATTTTAATGAGCTGTATGGCCATTTCGGAAATTAATTCCTCATCAGCAGCACTAGAACCCAAATATAGGAAATCCACAATTTCAAAAATGTTTAAAATGCATAAAACCAAACGGTAGTTCATGACAGTCTGTTATATGGCTTTTGTCCTTGACCTCACTTTCACGATCTAGTGAGCATGTTAAGTTTTTGTGATTAGGTCATTTTCTGGGTAACTATAAGTTGTAGGTCAATGAGATTCGGTTTATATGTTTGTCTTGCATAGTACATGACAGTCTGCAATATGGCTTTTGTCTATGACCTCAATTTCATGGTCCAGCGATCTTGTTAAGTTTCCTAGTATCTATTAATGCAAGTTCAATAATATTTGGCATGTGGATTTGTCTTAGATGGAAGATGACAGCCTGCTATTTGGCTTTAGCCCTTGACCTCATTTTCATGGTCTAGTGAACATGTTTGGTTTTTCAGTATCTATCAGTGGTGGGTCATTAATATTTGGAATTTTGGTTTTGGGTGATATGTTACAGTCTGCTATATTGCTTTTGTCAGTTAATCTAATTTCACAGTCTAGTGAACATGTTAAGTTTTCTGATTTAGGCAGTTTGAGTTTTCACATCAATTTTGCGATCAAGCAGGGATGGGCGAGACATCAATTTGCGTCTACACTTGTATATATATATATATGCGTCATCCCCCATTTTGGTCACCTTATGATATCGTCTTCCTGTTTGGAGGGACTTAGCCATTTTTCCCTTTATTGAACAGTGAAAATTTTCTTCGCACTTTTCTCAGCTACTGCTGGGCCGATTTATTTCAAATTTGATATTTGACTTTATATAAAGGAGGAATGCGTCGTCTGTCATTTTGGTCACCTTATGATATCAACTTTCTGTTAGATGGGACTAAGCCATTTTTCCCTTTATTGAACATAGTGAAAATTTTCGTCACACTTTTCTCAGCTACTGCTGGGACAATTTATTTCAACCAGTGCCACTTGGAGTGGGGGTATACCTAGCACAACAACGTGTGCAACCTCATGTTTTATTATTTCTACTGACCTCATTAGAAAGTAAAAAATGTCTAAATCATTTTCTATATAAGCCTTGATTTGTTTTGTCAGGAGAAGAATACAGGCCCTGTCTCTGAGCCTCTAGTTTTCAAAAAAAAAACTAATTTACTAATTTATAATATCTTTTCATAGTTGAAATTAGATAATTATTCTACTTGATACTATAATTAATCAAACTTGAGGGAATATACAAGACAAACAATCAAATGATTCCCATCTCCTACAGTTAAGTGAAATTATAATACAAATGTATTTACTCGCTGTGTAAATAATAATAAGGAAAAACAATGTCATACCGACACTCATTATTATACCACTGCTTTTGAAAACAAGCAGGGTATAAAGTGTTCATGGTGTCCATTCTTCCCACGTTTATATCTGCAACTCCTCTTAGACAACTGGATAAAATTTAATGAATCTTTCAAAGGAACCTTCATTCCATGATTACAAAGTGCACATCCTATATTAGCTTTTGATCTGATGTATTTATGGATATGAAAAAAAAAGAAATGGGATAAATGTCAAGGAGACAACATCCCATCTCCAGGTTAAAACGACCCAGAACAACGCATCTAGGGTCACCGTACGGTCTTCAACACAGTGAGTACATTCACACCATAATGCAAGCCCTCAATGGCCCCAAAAAGTAAAAAAAGAGAATTAATCAATGGAAACAAACCATATCCAATAAAACTAAAATTTTATAAGAAGACAAAGACAAACCAATGACCAAAACATTCCTGACTTGGGACAGGCGCAAAAATTGCGATGTGGTTAACTTGTTTTCTGGGATCCAAACCCTCCCCTATGTTAAAGCCATACATAGACTTGGCCATGCATTGTTATTAGGGGGGGGGGTACTGGTATGCCGTCTGCAACTCCTCTATACCAATGAATGGAAATCAATGAAACTGTCAGAGATATTATTATCACATGATGTAATGGTGCACCCCTATTTTAGACTTTGATCGTACCAGTTTTGGGTTTTCATAGCAATGTATAGACTTAGCCATGCATGGTGGGGATTAGTACATCATCCGCAACTACCCCTAAACCAATGAATCAAATTTGATGAAAGTTCCAGGGGAAATTAAAACCATGGTGCACCTCCTATTTTAGATTTTGATCAGATAATTTTTAGCTCACCTGAACCAAGGGGTCAGCGTGAGCAATTGCCATCACTGGGCTTCAGTTGTCTGTCTGTTTGTCTCTAAGCTTTTCAAATGTTCATCAACTCTGAAACCACTGAAGCAAATTCCCCAAAACTTTACAGAGATGATGGGTTGAAGGTCATTCACAAAGATTGCTCATTTCGTTTTGATCCAACAAAAGCATGGTAGCTAGCGCAGAACTTGGTTTTTGCATGGACCCTATGAAAAAAATCAATTTTATCATCTGCTCTGAAACCATTGAAACTAATGAAGAACATTTAACAAGGCTGTACTGGAATGGTGTATGGAAGGTCTGTATAAAGATTGCTTATTTGGTTCCGATTCGACAAAAACATGGCGGATAGCGTGGAACATAGTTTAACATTGACCCTATGGGAAAATCATGTTTTCTTCACATCAAAAACTACTGAAGCACATTCTAACAAACTATCCAGGAATGACGTATGGAAAGTACTTCATTACTCATTTCGTTTTAGTCCGACAAAAACATGGCCACTAGCTTAAAACTTAGTTTCAACAATGGACCCTGTTTGGAAAACATCATTTTCATCATCTGCTCTCAAACTTATGAAGCAAATTTGATTAAATTATACTGGAATGATGTTTACAAAGATTGCTCATTTCGTTCCGATTCCACAAAAACATGACCGCATGGGAAAACATTTTTGGTCATCAGTAAAGGCGTGTCTTAGAAGCATTTCGTCTGGTGAGTGATACAGGCTCAGTCTTTGACCCTATAGTTGGGGTGTTTTATAACCATAAATAGACTTAGCCATTCATTGTCATTAGGGGGCACTGGTATTCCTCCTAAGCCAATCAATGAAATTTGATGACACTTTCAGAGAAGGATTATCACAAGATGCCGTAATGCATTATACCCCGCTTTTGTGAAATAGTGTTCATAATGTCTCGCCGCCCGTCCGTCCATTCTTCCAACCTTCATCCGCAACTCCTCTTAAACTACCCAAATAAATCAGATGAAACCTTCAAAGAAACTTTATCCCATAATTGCACGGTGCATCTCTTGTATTAGTTTTTGATCTGACCAATTTGTGGGGTTTCCCGTAGCCATACACGGACTTGACAAGCATTAACCATTAGGACAATACTGGTATGCCATATGTAACTCCTAAACCAATGAATGGCGATTGATGAAACTTTCAGAGAATCGTAATCACTTTATACCATAGTCCACCTGCTATTTTAGATTTTGATATGAACAATTTTTAACAAGAATGGTCATTGTGAGCTATTGACATCACTTGTCGTTCGTCCGTCTATACGTCTGTTAGCTTTGAACATTTTCACTGAAGCAATTCAACCAAACATTACAGAAATGATTTATGCAAATCCTGTACTAAGATTGCTCATTCTATTCCGATACAATTGAAAAACATACCTGCCAGCGCGGAACCTAATGTAACATTGAATCATACGGGAAAAACATCATTTTCATCAACTCATCTGAAACCACTGAAGCAAATTCAACCAAACTTTACAGCAAGGACGTATATTTAGATAAATATACGTCCTTGTTTACAGGAATGATGTATGGAAGGTCCTTTATAAAGATTGCTCATTTAATTCCCTTTCGACTCAACAAGTAATGACATCGGGAACGGCCTTTTCAGAAATTTCTCGTGTCGTTCTGATTCGACAAAAAGTATGGTCACCATCAAGGAAATTGGTTTGACATCGAGATGCGCATATGCAGAAAATCAATTAACATTAACTTTGTTATTTTCTTATTTGAACCCTATGGAAAAAACTGGAACACTTGAAACAAATGTAACTTAAATGAATTGGAATGACATAGCGAAGGGCCTTTACTAAGGATGCTCATGTCGTTCCAATTAGACAAAAAACATGGCGCAAGCACAGAACATAGTATGATATTGGCCCGATGGGAAGATCATATTTCATCACCTCCTATTAACTCCCTTCTCCAAGCCACCCCCACCCCCTTCTCCAAGCCAATTCGACCAAACTTCACAGGAATGTTGGTAGGTCTTTCACAAAAATTGATCACGTTCTGATCTGAAAAAAACATGGCTTAACGTTGGATCCTAGGGGAAAAGGATAATTTTCATCATCGGGTCTTAAGCTATTCACGGGGATTTCCTCCCGGCCTAGAAAACAAATTGTTTACTATCAAATATGAATCCCTTTTGGTCTTCTTATTCATTGAAAAAGTAATAATTGTTTTATTTACCTGTTTATACATGCTAAAAGAAACCTGAAGAAAAACAACGGCTTCAACGTCTAAAAAAAACGATAAAAATTTTTTTTTTCCATTTGGTTATACGTAAGAGAATCGTAAACTCATCTATGATCTCGAAAATTAGGCCCATTGTTTCCCTATTTTTCTAGCTTATTTTGATCAAATTCCCTGATCCCGCCGTCATCAGTCTAATTGTTCATTTGTTGACCATTTTCACAATATGTTCAAGCATTGTTACAAATTGTGTAAGGTTGTACTTTCAAGGAATAAAATCAATATGAGCCACACTTGAACAAATAAAGGGATATAGAGTAAATGTATATGTGGAAAAATCCCTCTAAATATATGGTAAGATTAAGCAAATGGAAAACGCTTCCTTTGTTTTTCTTCACCTTGAAGTCAGCATGGCTCCTTCTACAAAGAGCAAACACTCAGTGAACTGGACAAGTCAGACACTTTCAAACGTTGCAATTTGAACGAAAAACCTTAACCAAACAACATTATAAGGATAAAAGTTCCACCTTAAGATAACGTCTTACCTACTATGTACTGCACTTCCGAAGCTTCACAAAAATCCCTTCATACTTCGTTTTATTTCGGCATCAAGTAAGTGTTCTATTAATATTACTAATTTATCCATTTATTTAATTAGAAAAAAGAAGGGAAACGGGGAATGTGTCAAAGAGACAACGACCCAAAGGGAAGTAATAACAACTTAAAGCCACCATAAGATCTTCAATAAACGGTGAGAAAACCCCACACCCAAATGCAGGTCGGAGTCGGCCCCTGAATAAAGAGTAATCAAGTTCAGTGGTTTAAAATTAAATTAATTTTAAATTTTAACTCTAAGAAATTTTGCTTTTTCAAAATTTAAAATTAATTCAATTTTAAACCAGACCCTATATCAAAAATCCGGGACACGGTTTTGTTGCATTTTAATGGATCTTTCAAATAAAGCAAACAGAATTCAGGCATCTGTAAAGATGTAAAAGTTATTTTCATTTTAAAAATATTACCTCAAAAACTCAAATTTTTGCCTTATATGGTAAATTAGACATTGATACTTAAAAGGAATACTCTTGAAATGAGCATTAAGAGCAAATTTGATCATTTTGCTTTAATTTGATACCTAGTTTGTCATTTTATCTTTATTAATAACAAAGTTACAGGTTTTTCAAAGTCAGGGACCGAAAATTTTCTTCAGAAGACTGTTGTGCTACCTTAAGTTCTAGATAAACTACAATCAATTCAAAGACCAGTCTCATCTGTCGACAGTTATGATTTTTCTACACTTTATCCTACCCTTCCACATAATTTGATTAAATCCAAATTGGGACAACATATTAAATGGTCTTTCAAATTGTCTGGTCTGCAGTTCATTTGTTCCAACAAAAAGCAAGGATTCTTCTATAGTATTACCTACAATAATCATTGTTCCTGGACATGTGATGTTATGATTAATGCACTCAATCTTTTGCTGGACAATATTTTTGTTCGTAAATGGCAACACTGTTTATCAACAGGTCATAGATATTTCAATTGGTACAAATTCTGCACCTCTAACCGCAGATTTTTTTCTTTTCTGTTACCAACGAGACTTCATGAAAAAACTTCAAAAGGGAACCATAAATAACAATGATGAATTTATTTCTATTTTCAATAATAACAGCAGGCCTATTGACGATATTCTTATTATTGATAACCCACAGCTTTAGATTATGTATTTATTATTTACTCGCAACAACTGAAATTAAATAAAGCTAACAATGATTCCAAATACTGTCCTTTTCTGGACCTAACTATCGTTATTGACTCTGGTAAAATAAAAACTAAAATATTTGATGGTTTTGATTTCACTATAACTAATTTCCCTTTTCTTGACAGCGACATTCCTCTAGCTCCACCCTATGGGGTGTGTATTTCTCAACTGGTACGAGTTTGTTCTACTCTTGGCGATTTTAATGAACATAACCTTACTATCATAGCCAAACTTTTCCAACAGGGTTACAGATTTCATAATTTTTTGAATACATTTAAGAAGTTTTACAATAGATATGATATCTAGATATGGCAGTACTCGTAAACAGCTTATTACTAAGGGCATTTCTAATCCTCGTTTTTATGGAAATGCTTTTAAAAATGCGAGAAGTTGATTAAAAGTTCAGAAAAACTGGGGCGCTACTTACATCCTTTACGTAATAGGGGATACTGACAACATATTCTACTTGCATTCGTTAAACAGCTTTAATACCTAGTGACCTGAAAATTTTGCGCACATACTGGCCTCTCACTGATACTGCCGATGTCTCCTAAAATTTATGACCAAACCCTTCGGGAAGTTTTGAGTTTGATTTTTCTTCCGTAATGCGACAGTGTTCTTTCAGCACACTAGGCTTTTTGAGCTAGCCGACAGTTAGCAGTTTCAAATAACTAAACACCGAAGTTACTGTGAATTTTGATTCTGCATATGCACATTTCGACAACTTATGTTCTCAGTGCAGATAAAATTTAAACATTTGGAAGACCATAAAGTCAAAGATGTTTAAAAACTGATAGAGAACAAATTACCAAATATGATCTAAATAGAAAGCCAAAATCAGCTAAGGACAGAGATCTCTTCTTAGTTTCAACAAAGTTTACAAAAATTAGATATTGTAAGGTTCCACCGAAGTACTGACTAATGGGCTGGTGAATACCCTCGGGGACTAACAGTCCACCAGCAGAGGCATCGACGCAGTGGTAACGAAATTACGTATTGTCTTTTTCTCTCCTTTCAAGATTGTGGTCATTGAGTTAGTAGTCTACCTGTATTGGGTTTTATTCGTATGGTTTTATACTATAGGGAATCGGGACCGATAAAGGGGAAGTTTGGGTACCGATAAACCGGTTAAACCCTACTGCTGGCTTTTGCTAGTGTCGGTACCAAGTCCAGTTGTATCGAGTTCATATCGTTATCTACGTTTTTCTTTTGTCTTATACGAGTTTTTCTTGGGTAATTCCCTGGCTTGTAATTATGATTTTCAGCCATTGTAGGTGTTTCATGTTATCCATTTTTTACATCTTTATTTTTTTTTTGTCATGGATGTGGGTCGTTAACAAACATAACATATCGGACAAAGTACTCTTACAAACACTGTCTTCTGTTGCCCGACGAAGGGACTTATAGACAATACAACATATAATCTATCACAGGGTACACATCAAGTTGATTGTTAGAATACTGGGCGAGTTAAATCGGGAGATGGGGTCAATATATATATATATATATACAGATGGCATGGAAAATAAATTAATTTTTACAAAACAAGAAAGTCAAATGTTAAATTTTGATAGTGCATTTATATGAGAAATTTTCGCATGAACAAACACATTATAACTTACAAAATAAAGAGGGCATATACCTTATGCATGGGGAATCTTTTTATTGATTACACTCTGCACAAGAGACAAAATCTATGAACAAATAAATGGATATTAAAGGAGTAAATGAATATGGTAAAAATCACTATAAATAAAATTAAGCAACTAGAACAACGCTTTAATTGTTGTTCCTGACCTTGAAGTCACCATGAGGACTTCAACAAAGAACAAACACTCCTCTTCTCATTGTAAGTTCAAGACGGCACCTCACAGCGGTTAAGCTCTGTCCTTAATTGATTTTGGCTTTTCTATTTCGATATCATTTGGAATTTGTTTTCTATTAAATTTATACATATTCAGTCAGTATATGGATTTCAAAATGTTTTGATTGATCTGCACTGAAGGAACATAAGTTGTCGAAAGGGCCATATGTAGAAACGAAATTCACTGTAACTTCGGTATTTTGCTAATTTCAACGTTGCACCCTATATAGTAGAGTGGTGAGTATTAGAAAAGTCGCTTAGTTAAAAAGTTTAAATGACCCAAAAGTCTCATAGAATTTTATTGTCTCATATGTTGGCTAACAGACGGTTATGTCGTAAACATTGAAAACTGGTGCAAACTGTACGAAATCCGGGGTCAAAAGTGTCGCCTTGTAGAACTCCAATATGGACCAAGTCAAAGTAAATGAATCAAAATCGTTCAAAATTTAATAAAAAGTCATTGAAAACTTTGTAATGCTTTGATATAAAGATTACTTCGTCAAATGAAACAACTAGATATAGACATTTGGTAAAAAGAATGGCGTCATATGGCGTCATGTGAATCGTTTTAAGAATAATCGCCAAAATAGATATTTTTAAGTTTGTAGTAATTTTTCAGAAATTTTGTTGTTTTGGGGCTTAGCATGTGATCAATCAAAGAGGTAAGCATTGCTATGAATACGTTAATGTTTTTTGTTGCATAAGCTATCCAAAGAAAATCAAATATCGGTGCCATAACTGAAGACTGTCACTTGCTGTTTTTTCAAAATTATTGCCAAGTAGGTAGTTTTGTTACAAATGCATTTTAAGTTGTCAAATACCATTTTTACCAAGAAAAAATGTTATAATATCATCATATGACAATAGGGAATACTTTTCAAACTTAGATATCTAAAATACAAGGAAGATAAAGTAATGTAAAATGGTAAAATCGAACATAAATAGATGACAATTTATGAGTTGGGAATAGCATTTTTGGGGATATATAAAACATAATTTACTCACAAAATATGAAGACAAATCAAAACTTAACGGGTAAAACAATAAATACTTTTGAAATACACAATAAAATGAAACAATAAATAACAAAACATAAAGATATTGTGAAAGTTATAAAGGTAAAAATCTAACCTACATTTCCTTACACTGGGAACATTAGCTATGCCGGGAAATCGCGAATACAAATGTAATAGGTACAGTAATACTTAGTATATATGGAATAGAGATGACATTTAAAATGTTAAATTTAGGGAATTTAGACAACCTTTAAAAGGTAGAATATGAGGAACAGAGAGGTGTCTAAAAGGTGAAATATAAGAAATGGAGATCTTTTCTAAAAGGTAAAATCTAAGGAATAGATACGAAATTTAAAAAGTAAAATAAGGGGAATAGAGACGACATTAAGGTAAAATCTAGGGAAAAGGGCGACATATTAAGAACAGAGACGTCATCTAAAGGGATAGAGACGACATTTAAGGGTAAACTATCAGGAACAGAGACGACATTAAAAAAGTAAAATGTAAGGAATAGTATCTATAAGGTAAAACATCTAAACAATGAAATTTAAAAGGAATATGAAAATGAAACGGATATTCTATCTTGCATATTATCGATAAGATGCAAAAAAATACATAATGTTGTATTTTTAGGATAAAAAATTTAATGAAATTTTATGAAGATCAAACATGTCGTTTCTGAGAAGTAACCTAAAAATGTAGACGTTAAACTGAGGTGCGACTGGTGGACAAACGAACGATCAGGCCGAAAAAAATATAGACCTCAACGTTTGTTGTTGCGGAGTAAAAAATTACAAAAATTTCTATTTAAAACAGATAACAAATAAAAGGTAAAATATCTAAAAGGTAAAATCTAAAACAATGTATAAAATGTAAAACACATGCAGACATGAAATGCCAGAAATGTTAAAAGAGCTTTAGATATTACTGAGACGTAAAGGTAAAAACCAGACACATGCCTGGCTTCCACTCAAAAAGATTATTATTCCAATGAGACGCTTGCATATTTGCACCCCAAAAGTGGTCAATCATTGGTTTCAGAACCAGATAAAACATTTTTTGTATTGTTACAGGATTCACTACCTTGACATGCACATCAGTCTGAACAATACGGGCACACATGCAGATAAATATGCTCGATTTTCCTTACATGAACAAATCATGACATGAGTTCCTATCGTTGTCTACATTTGTCTTTTGTCTTATACGTGTTTTTCTTGCAAATTGTTGCATGTAATTATAATTTTCATCCTTTGTAGGTGTTTCCTGTTATCCATTTTTTAACATTGGAGAAAGTTTGACGCAGTTTGTGATTTGAATAGCACATTTTCTAATTTCTTGTACTTAAAATTCCAATCATTGTCACTTGGTTCTCCGTTGTTTGGCTTAGCTAAAATGACAAAGCCCAGACCCTTTGCCGCATAACTCGTTAGATATGATTTCTAAAAGATGCTTTGCATGGAGTAAGTTTTACAAAACTTTTGTCTTTACTTGTAGCAATTTGACGTTTTTACTGGTTTAGACTGTTATGCGACTTCCTGAATCTGCCCCCTATATCATACAATGAAGAAATTACCTTCCTTGAAGAATCAATGACACTGTCAACGTCATCTTCTGCTAGAGAAACAGGGTCTTGAAAACGAAATGACTGACCTTTGAAAAGTTTAAATAGAGACTTCTTTCCTATTAAAAAAGGCACAAGTGGCCTCACTTCTCGTACGTGCATGTGAAAAAGATAGGAAATTTTGACACCAATGGCCCAATGTCATTCACAATGATGGAGTGTACGGGAATAAATCCACGATTTTCCTTCATATTCCAAACCGACCCAGTCTGAGTCCATATGTCTGTTGTTCCTTTCAGCTAAGGATAAAAATGGATCACTAAAATAAGCACATCTTTATCATCTCTATTCCATAGCTTTTGTCTTTTAAATGTTGTCTCTGTTGTTAAGGTTTTACCTTTTAGATATTATAAAACCTTTTACATTTAAATTCGCGATTCCAATATATAGCTCATATGCCCACCGGTCAGATTTTTACCTTAAATAATTTAAGACGTTCACAATATCATTATAATTAAAATATTGAATCAATTTCATTGCGTATTTCAAAAGTATTTGTTGATTTAACTGTTAAATGTTGATTTGTCTTCATATTTTGTTAGTAAATTGTGTCTTTACTATCCTTAAAGGTGATATTTCCAACTCAGAAATTGTCATCCATCTATGTTCGATTTTACCTTTTTTAATTAATTTATCTCCCTTGTACTTTAGATATCTAAGTATGAGAAGTATTCTCTATTGTCATATGATGATATTATAACATTTCTTCTTTAAAAAAAATGATATTTGACAACTTAAAATGCATTTGTTACAAACAAGCTACTTGGCAATAATTTTTCAGTTTTGGCAACGATATTTGATTTTCTTTGGATAGAATATGCAACAGAAAACATTTACGTATTCATAGCAATGCTTTCATGATTGTTTTGATCACTTTCTAGGCCCAAAAACAACTAATTTTTTTGAAAAATTACTACAGACTTTAAAATATCTATTTTGGCGATTATTATACAAACGATGCACATGACGCAATTTTTAGCTCACCTGGCTATGTCAGGGTGAGCTTTTGCCATCACTTGGCGTCCGTCGTCCGTCGTCCGTCCGTCCGTCCGTCCGTCGTCCGTCCGTCCGTCCGTCCGTCGTAAACTTTTCATTCAAAGATCTTCTCCTCTGAAACCACTGGGCCAATTGGGACCAAACTTGGTCACAATAGTCCTTGGGTGGTCCCCTTTAAAAATTGTATCCGGCATGTCCGTACCTAATCCAAGATGGCCGCTAGCGGGGAACATAGTTTTAACATTGGACCCTATGGAAAGACATTCAAAGATCTTCTTCTCAGAAACTACCAGTCCAATTATGACCAAATTTAGTCATAATGGTCCTTAGATGGTCCCTTCCAAAAAAGATATCCGGCAAGTCCTTACCTCATCCAAGATGGCCGCCAGCGGGGAACATAGTTTTAACATTGGACCTTATGGAAATAACATTCAAAGATCTTCTTCTCAGAAACTACCAGTCCAATTATAACCAAACTTAGTCACACTGGTCCTTAGATGATCCCTTCTAAAAAAGGTATCCGGCCAGTCCGTACCTAATCCAAGATGGCCGCCAGCGGGGAACATAGTTTTAACATTGGACCCTATGGGAAAGACATTCAAAGATCTTCTTCTCTGAAACTACAAGTCCAGTTATAACCAAACTTAGATACAATGGTCCTTAGATGGTCTCTTCTAAAAAGGGTATCCGGCAGGTCCGTACCTAATCCAAGATGGCCGCCAGCGGGAACATAGTTTTAACATTGGACCCTATGGAAAAGCATTCAAAGATTTCCTTCTCAGAACCAGTCCAGTAATAACCAAACTTAGACACAATGGTCCTTAGTTTTGAATTTTTTTTTTGAATTGTGGTCGGAATGTTTCAATTTTAGCATTATGTATTACCTTGATTATAAGGGGAACCCCTGCCCAATTTTTTTTTAAATGTTGTTCTGTTATGGGTTGTAATGGATGGTGGATCTTTCAATTGCCATGGAAACCAAACAAGAATACTGTAATTTTAGAAGAAAAAAAAGTATTCTGCTAAATTTCATGTTTTGTTTTTCCTATTGGAAATGCCTTTTATCTATGTCAGCCATTGTCCAGGTGAGCGATACAGGCTCTTGAGAGCCTCTTGTTGTTACAAAATGTCTATATCTGGTCATTGCATTTGACGCAGTAATCATTATTTCAAAGCATTACAAAGTTTTCAATGACTTTTTATTAAATTTTGAACGACTTTGATTCATTTACTTTGACTTGGTCCAAATTGGAGTTCTACAACGTTCCGCTTTTGACCCCAAATTTCGTACAGTTTGCACCAGTTTCAATGTTTACGACATAACCCTCTATTAGCTAACATTTCAAGTTTTCATATGAGCAACTAAAATTCCATGAGGCTTTTAGGTCATTTAAAATTCATAAAATGAGGTCTTCGCCGCTTGCCTAATAGTCACACCATCCAAATCTTCTGTGAACTAGTCGGCCAATTATAATCCACGATTACCACCAGCAGGGAAAATAACTAAGCATTTGACCGTATGGAAAAAACTCATATAAACATATTCTCAAGAACAACTAATCTAATGTAATCGGAAGCGAACTTGGTAACTACGGGCCTATGATTTCAATGCCAAATAAATGTTACTACAATATCTTTTCTATATTTGATAATATTCACATTAACTATTCATTGAATCTACACAAGTGTCAACTCCATTCTTTTGAAATGCCAGTAGCAAGTCAGGGCCATTGCGGTTGACAATTTTATCGGTGGGTTTTCACCTAATTTGTCTTTTTTTCTCTTAGACTTTGGGTCTTGACAGCTTTGTTCGATAATTTTGTTATTACACAAATTTGATATACATTTTAAACATTATAGTTTTTGGTCCATTTTCGTTACAAATTTATACAGAATAACAACTGATTCTAGTTGAGTTTGGTGCCAATATTTCAAGTCGTTTGCGAGTAGATGCATAAATGAAGAATTACCGAATAATGGAAAAACGACAGACGCAAAGTGATGACAAATGTTCTCCGTGACTATGCCAGGGGAGCTTACAAGATACTCATGTGAACCTAGCTTAAATAAAAAGAATTAATTGATGGTGCAAAGCAATATTTACATCTCTCACCTCATGTGACTGTCCAATGTCTACAAGGTGGTGATCTAAAAATTCGCCCCGGATTAGAAAAAGGAAACAATATTACAAATTGAAATCTAAGCAAAATTCCAAAAACAAATACATGTATTAACAAACCAGAAAATGTATTTTAAAACTTTGCCATCAATACAGTTAAAATAGTGCTATGCAAAGCGCAGCATGGCATAACCGCAGCACATTGGATAAGTGTTGACACAGAATGACTGTAAAGAGGTTACCTTAAATCTAGTCTGAAACTTCACTAAAACCATGCCAAAATATTTACTTATTAGTAACAAAAGTAAAGTGGAACCTATTCCGAGGAAAATCAAGTTCATTTATCCCCTATGGTCCTCTTATTCATTGAAAAAGCAATAATTGTTTTATTTACCTGTTTATGCATGCTAAAAGAAACCTGCAGAAAAACAACGGCTTCAACGTCTAAAAAAACGATAAATATATTTTTTCCATTTGGTTATACGTAAGAGAATCGTAAACTCGTCTATGATCTCCGAAATTAGGCCCATTGTTTCCCTATTTTTCTGGCTTGTTTTTGGTCAAATTCCCTGATTCCGCCGTCATCAGTGTAATTGTTCATTTGTTGACCATTTTCACAATATGTTCAAGCATTGTTGAAAATTGTGTAAGGTTGTAATTTCAAGGAATAAAATCAATATGAGCCACACTTGAACAAATAAAGATATATAGAGTAAATGTATATGGGGAAAATCCCTCTAAATATATGGTAAGATTAAGAAAATGGAAAACGCTTCCATTGTTGTTCTTCGCCTTAAAGTCAGAATGGCTCCTTCAACAACAAAGAGCAAACACTCATTGAATTGGAGAAGTCAGACACTTTCAAACTTACCTATTTGAACGAAAAACCTTAACCAAACAACATTATAAGGATACAAGTGCTATGCCTACAAGTTCCACCTTAAGATAACGTCTTACCTATTATGTACTGCAGTTCCGAAGCTTCACAAAAATCCCTTCAAACATCGTTTTATTTCGGCATCTAGTAAGTGTTCTATTACTAATTTATCCATCCATTTAATTGGTATACTTACTTGTATCATATATGTATATTGACATTATACATCTATGCTTGTATGCTTGTATAAAGGAAATGGTTATTAAATACTGTGAAAAAACTTATCAAGACTCTGGTGTAAATTACTCATGGAGTATAAAGAAATATATTGAAGTTCTAGATAAACTACATTCAATTCAAAGATCAGTCTCATCTGTCGACAGTTATGATTTTTCTACACTTTATACTACCCTTCCACATAATTTGATTAAATCCAAATTGGGACAACATATTAAATGGTATTTTAAATTTTCTGGTCTGCAGTTCATTTGTTCTAACAAAAAGCAAGGATTCTTCTCTAGTATTACCTACAATAATCATTGTTCCTGGACATGTGATGATATTATTAATGCGCTCAATCTTTTGCTGGACAATATTTTTGTTCGTAAATGGCAACACTGTTTATCAACAGGTCATAGGTATTTCAATTGTTACAAATTGTGCAACTCTAATAGCAGATTTTTTTCTTTTCTGTTACGAACGAGACTTCAAGAAAAAGCTTCAAAACGGAACCATAAATAACAATGATGAATTTATTTCTATTTTCAATTATAACAGCAGGCCTATTCTTACTACTGGTTTTAGATTATGTATTCATTATTTACTCGCAACAACTGAAATTAAATAAAGCTAACAATGATTCCAAATATTGCCCTTTTCTGGACCTATCTATCATTATTGACTCTGGTAAAATAAAAACTAAAATATTTGATGGTTTTGATTTCACTATAGCTAATTTCCCTTTTCTTGGCAGCGACATTCCTCTAGCTCTATCCTATGGGGTGTATATTTCTCAACTGGTACGATTCGCAATAGTTTGTTCTACTCTTGGCGATTTTAATGAACGTAACCAGTTACTATCATAGATAAACTTTTGCAACAGGGTTTCAGATTTCATAAGTTTTTGAATACATTTAAGAATTTTACAATAGATATGATATCTAGATATGGCAGTACTCGTAAACAGCTTATTACTAAGGGCATTTCTAATCCTCGTTTTTAAGGAAATGTTTTTAAAAATGCCAGAATTTGATGAAAAGTTCAGAAAAACTTGGGCGCTACTTACATTCTTTACGTAATAGGGGATACTGACAACATATTCTACTTGCATTCGTTAAATTAGCATTAAACAGCTTTGAGACCTAGTGACTTGAAAATTTTGCGCACATACTGGCCTCTCACTGATACTGCCGATGTCTCTTAAAATTTGTGATGATTCTTGACCAAACTCTTCGGGAAGTTTTGAGTTTGATTTTCTTCTGTAGTGCGACAATGTTCTGCCAGCACACCAGGCTCCTTGAGCTAGCCGGCAGTTTAGCAGTTTTAAATAACTAAATACCGAAGTTACTGTGAATTGTGATTCTGCATATGCACATTTCGACAACTTATGTTCTCAGTGCAGATAAAATTTAAACATTTGGAAGACCATAAAGTCAAAGATGTTTAAAAACTGATAGAGAACAAATTTGACCTAAATAGAAAGCCAAAATCAGCTAAGGACAGAGATCTCTCCTTAGTTTCAACAAAATTTACAAAAATTAGATATTGTAAGGTTCCACCTAAGTACTGACTACTTGGCTGATGAATACCCTCGGGGACTTACAGTCCACCAGAAGAGGCATCGACCCAGTGGTAACAAAATTACATATTGTCTTTTTCTCTCCTTTCAAGATTGTGGTCATTGAGTTAGTAGTCTACCTGTATTTGGTTTTATTCGTATGGTTTTATACTATAACGAATCGGGACAGATAAAGGGGAAGTAAGGTACCCATAAACCGGTTTAACCCTACCGCTGGCTTTTGCTAGTGTCGGTACCAAGTCCGGTTGTCTCGAGTTCATATCGCTATCTACGTTTGTCTTTTGTCTTATACGAGTTTTTCTTGAGTTATTCCCTGGCTTGTAATTATGATTTTCAGCTATTGTAGGTCTTTCCTGTTATCCATTTTTTACATCTTTATTTTTTTTGTCATGGATGTGGGGTCGTCAACAAACATAACATATCGGGCAAAGTACTCTTACAAACACTGTCTTCCGTTGCCCGACGAAGGGACTTATAGACAATATAACATATAATCTATCACAGGGTACACATCAAGTTGATTGTAAGAATACTGGCGAGTTAAATCGGGAGATGGGGTCAATATATATATATATACAGATGGCATGGAAAATAAATTAATTTTTACAAAACAAGAAAGTCAAATGTTAAATTTTGATAGTGCATTTAGATGAGAAATTTTCACATGAACAAACACATTATAACTTACAAAATAAAGAGGGCATATACCTTATGCACGGGGAATCTTTTTATTGATTCCACTCTGCACAAAAGACAAAATCTATGAACAAATAAATGGATATTAAAGGAGTAAATGAATATGGTAAAGATCACTATAAACAAAATCATGCAACTAGAACAACGCTTTAATTGTTGTTCGTGACCTTGAAGTCAACATGAGGACTTCATCAAAGAACAAACACTCCCCTTCTCATTGTAAGTTCAAGGCGGCACTTCGCACCGGTTAAGCTCTGTCCTTAAATGATTTTGGCTTTTCTATTTCGATATCATTTGGAATTTGTTTTCTATTAAATTTATACATATTCAGTCAGTAAATGGATTTCAAAATGTTTTGATTGATCTGCACTGAAGGAACATAAGTTGTCGAAAGGGCCATATAGAGAAACGAAATTCACTGTAACTTCGGTATTTTGCTAATTTCAACGCTGCATCCTATAGTCACACCAACTAGTCGGACAATTATAATCCACGATTACCCCCAGCAGGGAAAATAACTAAGCATTTGACCGTATGGAAAAAAAACTCATATAAACATATTCTCAAGAACAACTAATCTAATCTAATCGGAAGCGAACTTTGTAACTACGGGACTATGATTTCAATGCCAAATAAATGTTACTACAATATCTTATCTATATTTGATAATATTCACATTAACTATTCAATGAATCTACACAAGTGTCAACAAAATTTAAAGTTCTCAATGATATTTGTATTAGATAAAAAATATGCAACAACATTATTTGTAACTTACCAATTCTAACTTGGCCCCTGTTTTACAACAACTGGTTTGATTAAAAAAAAATTAACGTATGTCAACTGTTACAATTAACAACTTACTCATTATAATTTATACTATCCGTGTGTATATTTGTATTATAGTTTCCATCAACCCTAGGAGAATCATTTGATTGTTTGTCTTGTATGTTCCCTAGGTTTGAATAATAATTGTATAAATTAGAATGATTATCAAATCTCAACTAACGAAAATATATTAAATACGATCGTGTATTAGAAAACTCGGAGTCTGGGCCTATTTTTCTCACATGACAAAATGAATCTCAGCAAGGCTTGTATATAAATGAATTTGACATTTTTACTTTCTAATGGCTGAGTAGATATGAAAAAGAAAGGAAATGGGGGTAAATGTCAAGGAGACAACATCCCATATCTAGGTTAAATCTACCCAAAACAAAGCGTCTAGGGGTCACCGTACGGTCTTCAACACAGTGAGGAACCTCACACCATATAGCAAGCCCTAAATGGTACCAAAAAGGTAAAAAGTGAATAAATCAACACCAAGCTTGGGGAAATCGTAATCGTTAATCGTAATCAGCTGTAATCGATTACATTTTCTTCAGTAATCATGTGTAATCTGTAATCAAGCTCTTTTTAGATTACTTGTAATTGTAATGTAATCAATTACAGCTTAAAAATGTGAGTAATCATGATTACATTTGATTACTTTATGATTACTGAGGCAGTGATTGTAACTTATATCAAATGTACAGGATATATTTTCCATGTCATACATGTCAAACGTGTATACTTACTAGATGTATCATATGAATTGAAAGAAGTTTTATTATTTTACTGCATAATTTTTTCTCAAATTTAAAATTATATAAATATCAATAAGGCTTTCAAATGACAAACAGTCAGAACTCAACTATTTCCAGTTGAAAATGAGTTACATCCTCCTCGCAATTTTAATCATTTTAAGTTTGAAAGGGAAGATATTGGTAAAGACCTGAGATGCACATAATTATAATATTTACTTTCAAATATTTAATTTGGTGTCTTTAAAAGAAATAACATTAACTTGTATTCCTTCAATAATTGTTTATCTCTTTTAATCAATTTAATTAAGACCATCGTGTACAAATCCCTGGGTCATAAAAATGACAAGCTAATAATTGTAATAAAAGCATGTAGATGTCTACTAAATAAACAAAAAATAAATTGTTAATACTAATTAGTGGAAAATACTGGATATACAATTGCAAGATTTTAACAATAATGTCAAAACAATTTTTTAATCAAGTTTTATATGTCAATAAAGAAACAGTGAGTTATGTATCATTTGCAAGTCAGAAAAGACACAGCTATAGACAAGTCTTTTATGAAAATACTGTTGTATCAACCATGAAAAAAACATCTATTAACCAACACTTACATATTATGACCACTGCGATATTTTTGTAAAAAAAGTATTTGGCATTAGTTGAAGAATTAAACTCAAAATATAGAATGCTTAGCATGAAGCATTTGTTATCGAATAATTTTGATCTACTTATCAAAAGTTGAATATAAAATTCAGTTAAGCTTGTGGCAGCAACTGACCTTTGTATGGAAAGAGTAAATGTATGTTTGAGCAATGATCTCTGTTTCAACAGGCACTGGTATCTTTCAAAGGCATATGTATTCATAAGTAATCACTTGTAATCATGATTACAGCTGCAGAAAGTAATGTATTGTAATCAATTACACATGAAAAATGCTGTAAATGTTATGTAATTGATTACATTTTCAAAGCAAAGTAATTGTAATGTATTCAGTTACATTTAAAAGTAATCGACCCCATTCCTGATCTACACCCAATAACCCGAATATCAATAAACTAAAATTTCATAAGAAGACAAGCCAATTACCAACACACTCCTGACTTGGGACAGGCGCAAAACATGCGGTGGGGTTAAACTCGTTTTCTTGAATCCAAACCCTGCCCCTATGTGTGGTGAATGGCTAAAAATAAATACACAAAAAGACTCACAGTAAAAATCAAACTAGAAAAAAGTCCAACTTATCAAGACGAGTACCCTTACAATGAAGTACATAAAACATGAAAACAATACACATGGGCACTGTCCGGGCAAATGTTCGCAGTCAGTGACAGCTAGCTAAGGACATAATTTCCGTTGACTGTGATATAGTTTGTTCAACGGATTAATAAGACCCACTGACAGTGTGACGGGTGCTGTGCACAGAGCAGAACATGCTTACCCTTCCGGAGCACCTGATGTCACTCTTGTTTATTGCGAGTTCACACTGTTAGTGCTTTAGTTTTTTGTGTTGTATATGTAATGTTCGTGTGTTTTGTGGGCATGTGGTGTCTTTGGTCTTCCGTCTTTTGGTGTTCTCGCTTTTGCCTTGTCTCTGGACTTTGATTTATGTAATCTTGTGCTTTGTTCCTTCGGTATTCTACTACCGTTGTTTTGGAAGGACAATTTTTGAATTTATGCGCTTTGTAAATAATATTTCCATAGATTGTATAAATAATAATAAGGAAAAACAATGTCATACCGACATTCATTATTATACCACTGCTTTTGAAAACAAGCAGGGTATAAAGTGTTCATGGTGTCCAATCTTCCCACGTTTATATCTGCAATTCCTCATAGACAATTAGATAAAATTTGATGAATCTTTCCAAGGAACCTTTATTCCATGATTACAAAGTGCACATCCTATAATAGCTTTTGATCTGATGTATTTGTGGATATGAAAAAGAAAAGAAATGGGGTAAATGTAAAGGAGACAACATCCCATCTCCAGGTTAAAACGACCCAAAACAAAGCATCTAGGGGTCACCGTATGGTCTTCAACACAGTGAGTACCTTCATACCATAAAGCAAGCCCTAAATGCCCCC
>MJUU01052465.1:133879-147888 GCA_002080025.1 Modiolus philippinarum | reverse complement strand
AAAGGGAGATAACTCCAATAAAATGGAAAAAATAGAAAGTAACTATGGAGATATAGAAAAAACTGCAAAAAGAATGGTTAGGGTCAGAACAAATACAACATTACTGATCTAACAACAGAAAAGTTAGGGTTAGAGCATGGTTAGGGTTAGGGTTAGGGTTAGAATAAAGACGATACCAGTAGGCAAAACCAAAGTAGAAGCTAAAGTAGAAGGCGAGACATAGGAAAGTACCTTGGATAGTTGTAGGGCGAGACCAAAGTAGAAAGTAAAGTAGAAGGCCAAACCTAGGAAAGTACCTTGGATAGTTGTAGGGTGAGGCCAGTGACAACACTATGGACTAGTGAAGTCAAAGCCAAAGGCGAGGCACTCAGGACGAGGCCAAAGGTCAAAGGTCAACACTATAACAAAAAGGTTCAGTCACTGAAGACAATGATTAAGGTGTAGTAAAAAATAGATTAGGGTTAGGGTAAAAGCAAGGCCAAAGCTGGGATAAAGACGGGACCAGTAGGCAAGACCTGTGACAACACCAAGGGGACCAGGCCAAAAGGTCAATGACACACTTAGCACCTCGTCAATAACGATTGCAGCGCCCTCTATATTAGCACAAAAAGTCCCTCCTGAACTAATTTGCATATTTTAGGGAAAATTAGGGGAAAATGAAAATATTTTACAAAGAATGCACTATGGGGCTCCTCGCCAATTTTGGTCTGAGGTAACGTCCTATACTACTGACGGGTGCTGTTAACAGAGCAGGACATGCTTACCCTTCCGGAGCACCTAATGTCCCTCTCAGTTTCACTGGAGTTCACACTGTGAGTGCCTTTGTTCTGAATGTTGTGATTTCTGTTTCTGTGCTTTGTGTCTGTCTTGCGTCGTTGTGTTTGTTTCTAGCGTCATTGTTTTCTGTGTTCTCGTTTTTGCCCTGTCTTTGGACTTCGATATTTGTGAGTTTCACTCCTTTGTTCCTTCGGTATTCTACTGCCGTTGTTTCATGACATTACAATAAGATTGGGTAGGACATATAGATCTCATATTTACACTTGGAATTCGTTTGGGAATCTTTTGTGTTTGCATCCAAACACACGTATTACCTGTAAGTACTTGTATGTATATTCACTGTAAAACTGTGAACCAGTATGAAGAACAGATTACGTGAAGTAAGTACACTCACTCTACAGTATTGTACAGATTTTAAAGTACAGAATGTATTTGACAGATGCACATGCTTTAGTTTTTTGTGTTGTATATGTAATGTTCGTGTGTTTTGTGTGCATGCGGTGTCTTTGGTTTTCCGTCTTCTGGTGTTCTTGCTTTTACCTTGTCTCTGGACTTTGATTTATGTAATCTTGTACTTTGTTCCTTCGGTATTCTACTGCCGTTCTCTGTACAGTATTATACCGGTGAAAAGTACAGATGTTATTAGATAAATACATTCAACAGTGCGGTCACATGTGTGCTTATAATCCTTAAATGTACTAGAAAAAGTAAGTTGGAAAATCAAGAACTTTAAAGCACATGAGATTAGGAAATGGGTTTGAAACAGTTTAAGAATTTGGTACTTAAGTGTAAGTGCGAGAGATGTATGCTCTCTATATTTTTCAGTTATGGTGTACTTGTGCGTGAGAGAATTTCTCATATGGATATACTATTGATACTTTCAAATTTTGGCAATTATATTTGTAATTTTCGAAATGTAATCCAGACCACCTGTTTTAAGTGCCCACATCTCACTATTTTATAACGCCAAGTTTTCTTACATTCGACTTGATGAGTGCCCTGTGTTTGTCTATATGTTGTAGTTGTCCACTAGCTTAAGACACTAGTGCTTTTGTCGGGCAAAGGATGACAGTGATTGTAAGAGCACTTTGCCAGTTTAATTGATTTTTGTTGACAATCCCCCACCCATGACCAAGGAAGACATGGATGTGGCATTGCTCGACAATTAGCAAAGAATTCCGCTTAAACCGGTGCTAGGGGCCGTCTTGAACTTACTATGAGGTATGAGCAAAGCTCATTGTTGAAGGCCTCATGGTAACTTCAAGCTGAAGAACAACAATAAAAGCGTTGTTCCGTTGCTTGTTTTTTACCATGTATTTGTAGAGACTTTGTCTCATGTGCATTTACCCCATATCATTTTATTCACCATTAAACATTATTATTTTATAGTCATATGTATTGATATTCAGTACATTTCGCAGTTTTGTATTCTGAATCATTGATATAATTTTGATATTATGTTATTAAACAAAGGATTGTTATAAAGATGTTGGAGCTCTGTTAGTTCAAGGCTGTCCATATTGTTTAGAGTTGATTGGAAGTTTTCTACCATGGTGTAAAACATTGGATTACTGAGGAGCACCTGAACCATCTCCTTAGTTTCCATCCCATTTAGTGTTGACAAAGATTTTTCCAATGCTGGCAGGGAGTTAAACAGATGGTTGCAACACTGTATAAATTTTAACGCATTTCTGTTGGGTGGGTTTAAATTTGATATTTCATAGGCTTGTGAAAGAGAAAAATAAATATCTATGAAATTTTGTGAATGTGATTGCGTTATGTCAACACTGTCACAAGCATTCTGACAATCACACAGTGCTCTATGTCTTTTGGATAAGTCATACAAATGATGGTCACACATTAAACTATATAATGAGGGAGTAGTATGATATCAAATGCAATTGTACTTAAAGTTGGTAGGTCTTTAGTTAAATCACATTGATCAAACACTGTACCATCTTGAACAGTGAGTGGTTTTTCAGGAACACGTGTTAATTTATTCCTTTGTAAAAAGGAACTACCTTTACACACTATGTACTTGTATATATCATTATATCCAACGGCGCATGTAGCAATTATTATGTTTTTTATATTTCTGCTTTCGGCACAAACAAAATCAGCAATTTTAAATGTGTAGTAGTATTGTTTGTGTTGATAAAATAATAAAGCCATTAGCAGCCAACCATTTAGATTGAAGTTAGAGCCTAACACAAAGTGTGATAACAAGATTTTGTATTTCCCATAACACTGTTTGTTTCTTCTGTTGATATCATACTTTGTTTGTGTAGCTATATCAATACATAAAGTCACAAAATGTAGAGCAAATAAACTTTTCATTAAGTTAGATTTACATGCAGTGAGACAGTGAAGAAGATTGGAAGATTTGGAAGGAGGTTTGTAATACTGTAACAGTGGATATATTGCTTTGTCTTCGTCATGGTATTTAACTGAAGGTTCACTGCAGGCTTGATTGTTTCTTTTTAATGTGATAAAATCATATAATGTTTCAGTTTAAGTGTAAAGTATATCCCTTCACTATGTATACTGTGTAGTATTTCAAGAAGTTTTATTTTTGAGTCACTCGAAGTTTTCCCCTCAAAGATGTTGTTTTCTACAATGAAGTATGCGATAGCAAAGAAAAATATAGATGTTTGGAAACATTTTAATAAAATACTAGGTGTCCATTTAGAAATTCCTGTTTCTTCAATTAACCAAATGACAATGTTTTCAGGAAATAAGAACATAATAAATTCCTAACTTCTTCATCAATAATCTGTTTAAGAACAATCTTCAATACGGCATAGCAAAGAATCTGAGTGTGATTAAAATGTTTAACTAAAAGTTGTTCGGCTACAGAATACGAGATCCTCCATTCTAGAGGATTGTCTTCTTTAGCCCCAAATTTACTTCCTTTAGGCACTAAAAGAATCGATTTCTTTTCCTCAAAAATATCTGTCATTGATTCATATGATGGCCAGTCATGTAATTGACGTCGAGAAAACCAATTTACAGCTTCTTCCGGCCATTGATCAATTCGAAAACAAAATACAAGGTCAACGGATTCATCCATATATGAAGTACTTGGACCATGTGTAGTATATACATATGAAAGATTTGGTTAAGTTAGAAAGTTTATGTTTAATGTATTGTTTGAGTGTTGTGTTTGGCAATATAAGTTCGTTTTCAGTTTGATGTAGTTCAACTTTTATTCCGTAGATATCAAACCAGCCATTTTGAATTATATTAGAAGGTAAGCATGCATTAATTTTAGTAAACCCAGGAGGTGTATTTTCTGTATTTATAAATAACATAGGACCACATAATGGGTTTTCTTGATGATATTTAGTAAAAATGGTATTGGTCTTGTCCATTATCATAATGTCAATATCACTGCCAGGAAGGGCTTATCCTTCTGACTTGCTGCCACTATAGATCAACTCTGTACTGTCATGACTGTCAGATGGATAAAATTTGACAAAGTCGAACACCTGAAAGTATGCCATCTGGCCCTTACCACTCGTTCAGTACCAATCTTTTCACATAAAAAGACGTGACGTTTCTGTGTCAGCCATTATAATGTAGTTATCTATCTGGAAAAATAATACTATATACTTCAATTATTGTATCAAAGCTCTGCCCTTAGCTAAATTTTGGCTTTACATTTAGATAATATTGGGTATTTGTTCTCTATCTGTTTTTGAACATCTTTGAGATTATGGTATATTCCAGACGTTTAGATTTTATCTGCACTGAAGAGACATAAGTTGTCGAAATGCGCATATGCAGAAAATCAATTCACAGTAACTTCGGTATTTAGTTATTTAAGCCCTGATTTGTAAAATTTGTCGCTGTAATAGGGTCTGTAAGTCTCGTCATGTGACACCGAAGAATCACGATAAAATTGCAATTTGAAAACGTTTCCCGCCAAACTATGACTTTGAAAACGTTTCCCGCCAAAATAGTGCCCTGTGTTTGTCTATATGTTGTAGTTGGCCACTACCTTAAGACACTAGTGCTTTTGTCGGGCAAAGGATGACAGTGATTGTAAGAGCACTTTGCTAGTTTAATTGATGTTTGTTGACAATCCAGCACCCATGACCAAGAAAGACATGGATGTAGCGTTGCTCGACAATTAGCAAAGAATTCCGCTTAAACCGGTGCTAGGGGCCGTCTTGAACTTACTATGAGGTATGAGCAAAGCTCATTGTTGAAGGCCTCATGGTGACTTCAAGATGAAGAACAAGAATAAAAGCGTTGTTCCTTTGCTTGTTTTTTACCATGTATTTGTAGAGACTTTGTCTCATGTGCATTTACTCCATATCCTTTTATTCACCATTTGCACGATTATGACGTTCAATTTTTTGCTTTAAACGTCATATGTTTTTGTTTAAAATGCAACTTTCGGGTACAAGTTTTGGTCCCGGAAGTACCAAAATGAAACGAGACTTACGGACCCTATAGCTCAATGTAAAATAATTTCTAATATTTTCATATTGCTGTAATAAGGTTAATTACAAGCAAAATCTAATATATCTGTATATCTGTATATATTAGAGTGATTTCGATACTTAACTTCAGACTCTTATTGGAAAGATAGAAAATATCAAAAATATTTCGATTTTAAGGAACTGACATTGTTTGAAACCCTTCTCGGACAAAACAGAATAGTGAATTACTTGATAGGTGAATGCTCGGCAACTAAAGTCCAAGAGAAGTGGCATCGACCCACAACTGATAGAAAACGAAATCCCGAAGTTACTGTAACTTTACTTTCTGCTAAAGAACCTTTATTTATCGATATGTTAGGGCCATACTTTATAAGTGTTCCATCTAGAGAGACCATGTGACTTTCAACCCTTTATTGTGTCATTCATTATAATGTTTCGTCTAGATACAATAGCCCTCTCAGATAATCTATATTATTACTATATTAAAGGCTAACATTCCAAGTATTTCATCTAGAGACAGTGTGACATTCAGACCCTTTATTTCATTTATTTTATGGCTATACATTCCAAATATTCCATCTAGGGACCAAGGTTTTTCCAGACGCTTTATTTTATCATTCTTTTAGGGCTACAAAATCCAAGTGTTCCACCGTGTTACTTTCAGACCTTTTATTTTATCTATATTTTAGAGCTACACATTCTAAATATTCCACATACAGACCATGTGATTCTCATTGATCATTTTTAGGGCTATACATTTCAAGTGTTCCATCTAGAGATCATGTGACTTCAGATCCTGTATTTTATTGTTATTATAGGGCTACACATTCCAAATGATCCATCTAGAGACCATGTGACTTAAAGACCATATATTTTATCATTGTTTAAGGGCTACACATCCAAAGTGTTCTATCTAGCGACTATATGACCTTCGAGATCTTAATTTTATCCTTTTTTGCAGAGCTGCACTTTGCAAGGGTTCCATCAAGAGACCTTGTGACCTTCAGACCATTCATTTTATCATTATTTTAGGTATTCATATTCCAAATGTTCAATCTAGAGACCATTTGACTTTCAGACCCATTATTTTTATTATTTTCTTAGTGCTGCACATTCCAAGTGCCAAATCAAGAGATCATGTGACTTTCAGATCCTGTATTTTGTCATTATTTTAGGGCTACGCATTCCAATTGTTTCATCTACAGATCAGGTGACTTTCATACCCTGTATCTCATCTCATCTGTATCTCATCACTATTGTAGGGCTACACATTCAAAGTGTTCCATCTAGAAACCATTTGACTTTCAGGTCCTATAATTATTTTAGTGCTTCACATTTGAAATTATCCTTCTAGAGACCATGTGACTTTCCGACCCTTTATGTTTATCATTTTCTTAGTGCTACATCTAGAGACCAAGTGACTAACAGACCCTTTACTTGATCATTTTAGGGCTTTACATTCAAATGTTCCATCTAGAGACCATTTGACTTTCAGTCCTTTTTGTCATTTTTAAGAGCTACTTATAACACATTCCAAATGTTCAATTTAGAGACCACGTGACTTTCAGGATCTTTATTTTATCATTAATTTAGTACTACACATTCCAAGTGTTCAATCTAGAGACCAAGTGTCTCTCATGGCCTATATTTTATTATTTCAGGGCTACACCTTCCAACTCTTTCATCTAGAGACCATGTGACTTTCCATTTTTATGGCAACACATTACAAATTCCAAGTTTTCCATGTAGAGATCATGTTATTTGAAGACCCTATATTTTATTATTTTAGGGCTACACATTCCAACTGCTCCATCTAAAGACTTTCACACCCTTTATCTTATCATTATTTTAGGGCGTCATATTCCAAATATTTCATCTAGAGACCATGTGACTTTCATATAAAATATATATGTTGTGCGATGGCCACAAATTAACTATGGAACAAAATAAAAATGATATAGTTGACCACGATTAAAAGGTAAAAAACACAAAAATATACAAATTAAAAAATTCATAAAAATGACAAAAAAGCAAAGAAAGGAAGACTGCCCAACGTTTCGGCCGTATGGCCTTCGACTAGGGGACTAAAGGGCTGAAACACGGAGAAGAAAATGGAAAGGACGAGAGAATGCAGACCTAATGACGTGTCACAGATATTACTTGTAAAAATCATGCCAAATCTTGAACATAATCAAAAACGAGAAATAAAACATTAGTTATCTATACTATGTGAATATCAAATTTCAATACATAAAAAATATTACAAAATAGACTGCTTCTTAATATTCATGCCAAAGGAACTGTTCAAGGAACTGTCGTTGTTTCTCACCTGTACTAGTTTGTATAAGGACAGTTACATGCATGTCCAGTATGCTGTGGTTGGCTCGCCGAATTTGTTCACCTACTGGGCAATCCTTTCCAATGGTGACGCTCTGTTTATGTTCGACAAAGCGATCGCCTAATCTACGGCAGATCTCACCCACATAGATCATCCTACAGTGTTTACAGCCCACAGACATTTTCAGTAGTACACGTAAAACCATTTGTATTAGTTTGAAAACGTTAGCCGGTCCTACTACTTCATCAGTTTCCGAAGTAAAAGGATAAGTCAAACAGCGAGATCGCTTACATTGTCTAGTGGCCTTATATTTACAGGGAGTTTTAGGAGTAGCACTCTTGACAGAACTAGTTACAAGGTGCTGTTTTAGACTCTTCCCTTTTCTGAAGGCTGCAATAGGAAGCGAATCCTGGAAAACTGCCGACATATGTTTGTCCTCGTCCCTTGCTGGGGTAGCCTCTCTTAACAAAAAAGGATTTCATTCTGTTACATTGAGTCTTGAAGTTCTGCTTGTCACTACAGATACGACGATGTCGCAAGAATTGTGACTTTGGAATGGCATCCTTGCATGGCTTTGGGTGGCACAACCCATAATTTAAATAACAGTGGGCGTATGTCGGTTTAAAAAACACTGAGGTTAATTTGGCCATCCCTTATGGTACAATTGATGTCGAGGAAAGATAGACTATCTTTGGTGATATTAAAAGTGTATTTGATGGCTGGATGGTACGAAGAAACATAGTCAATGAAAGACTTAAGTTCATCTTCACTGTCAGAGACACCCCCAAAACATCATCAATGTATCTTTTATAAAGTTCGGGGACAGGTCCTATATATTCGGGGAACATTTTTTCCTCGAGGCAGCCAACAAATAAACAGGCAAAGCTAGGACCCATCGCAAAACCATCGGACTTAATCATCAAATTGAAAGTTGTTGAGGGTCAAGACAAGTTAAGCAAGCCTAAGGATGATGTCTGTTTTAACATAAGGATTTGGTCATACGCCCGAAACGTTGGGCAGTCTTCCCTTCTTTACATGTTTGACCTTTTTATGTGTTTTTTAATTTGTATATTTTTTGTGTTTTTTACCTTTTAATCATGGCCAACTAAACCATTTTCATTTTGTTCCATGTGACTTTCAGATCCTTTATTTTATCATTATTTTATTGCTTCACATTCCAATGTTCAATCTAGAGACAATGTGACTTTCAGACTCTTTATCATAACTTTAGAGCTTCACATTCCAAATGTTCCATCCAGAGACCATATAACTTTCAGACCCCCTATTTTTCATTATTTTAGGGCTACACATAACACATTCCAAGGGTTCCATTTAGAGACCATGTTATTTTCAGACCCTTTACTATACCCCCGCTTTTGAAAATAGCGAGTTATATAGTGTTCGTTGTTTTGTCACTATTTTAAGGCTACACAAGTGTCTTAGAATGAGTTGTCTTCTGATTGCACTGGCTTTGGACTCTTCTGTATAATATTCTTGTAACACTGGTTTAAGGCTCGTCTTAATTTTTTTTTATGATACTGGTCTTAAAAAATCCTCTAGTACACACAAATCTAAGAAATAAAAACGTCAAGGTATCTGGTACAATTTTATTATGTTCATGTCATACCTCAAATCAATGTTTCATCCTCAGATTATCCAAAATACAGCTTCTGCATTTTTTCAGGTGAGTACTTACGTAAAAACGTAAAATTTGTAAAGTAATTCAAGGTATTAAAATTGGGCAAATGGGATGAATAAAATGGCCACTTCAAATAAGGACAGATACATGGCCATATTATCGACTAAAAATAGCAAAGTACTGGAATTTCTATGAATTTAGTTTCTTCATATGACCATTTCGTTAACTTATGTCACTTCAGTGCAGATCAAATAAAAAAAAATGTTTTTGAAATCAATTAATAGAAATATGCGTAAAAGTCGGCAGAGAACAAATTACCAATAGGATCTGAATAGAAAGCCAAAATCGGCTCAGGACAGAGCTATACGCGAAGAAGGTACTTCTTCATTTAAGCAATTTTTAAAAATTATTTTCTGAATAATTCAGTAGTTTTCCACCTACTTTGTTTTTGCCTCTTGGACTTGGCTCTATTCGGTAGTTTTGTTATTACACCCATTTGGATATTGCAAGTTTCCTAATTAAGTCGGTTTTCGGGCTAGCGCCAAACTAGTGGCTACTAGTTGGTGAATACTCTAACAGTCAATCGACAGAGGCATCAGCCTAGTGGTAACAAAATACCGGAGATATTGTGAATTTAGTTCCCTTTTTTTGCCATTTCCACAGAAAAAGACTCTTCAGCGCAGATTAGTCGTAACATTTTGAAATTCATCTACCAAAATATTTGTAAAAACTGATAGAGAACAAATAACTAATATAATCATAATAAAAAAGCAAAAATTAGCTTAGGACAGAACTATAAGCAGGAGGGAGGAACTCCTTAATTTTAAGCAAAGTCTTAAATTCTGATATTGCAACTTCCAAATGAAATTGGTTTTCGAACCAGAACAGAAATACTGAATAACGGGTTTATGAATACCCTCGAGGACGAACCATCCACCAGCATCCGCTTAGTGGTAATAAATAACAAAATACCAAAGTTACTGTAAATTTTCTATCTGCATATGTCCATTTGAACAACTTTTATCTCTTCATTGCAGATCAAATCGAAACATTTGGAAATCCATATACCCAAAATATTTGTAAAAGCCGAGAGAGTACAAATTAATGTTTGAATAAATAAACTTACCGCGTCTGACAAATACAAAGTGTTGTGATTTAAATATAGCTAATCAGGCTTGGAGTTAAAGTCAGATTTATGTTTGTATAACCTAGAAGAAAATGCTATTATTATTCAAAATCAATTAAAATTAATTTTCAATTTAATTCGAATGGACAAAGCTTTTCAAATAAATTGTAGATCATAGTCAAGAAACCGGAATAGGATCGATTATACTTGTAAAATGTATTAAGATCTTCCCTGTTAAAAACTTAAAATTGTGAAGTGGGTGACTAATATTTTCCTTGTTTTGTGAACCAGCAGGATAGGAATATTCTAAATGTATCTTACATTTAATTTGCTAATGACCTGCCCTGTTTCCCTACAGATTTGTTACGGCTTGTCAAGTTTCCCCATTTTATATTCTTTTGATTAATATAGTTTTACAAAACTATACAGACTGACTGCCAAATTTGCTTTGTACATTTTGGCTTTACATTTAGATCACTTTGGTTATTTTTTAAACATTTTTGAGTTTATGGTCATCCAAACGTTCAGATTCTATCTGCACTGATGAGACATAAATTGTCGAAATGCGCATACGCAGAAAGTAAATTCACAGTAACTTCGGTATTTAGTTATTGGTTATTTGTTATTTAGAAACTTGTTGCTCAAATCCCTGCTATTGCATAAGTAATGTTAGTGAAAAGTTTGTGTCAGGGGCCTTGAAATTTATAGGAAAAATCTGAAAAGCGCAACTTTAATATCAGTCAGCCCAAACGAACAAAACCATTTAAGTTACTGAATTATCACAGAAAGAATAGACAATGCAATGTTTAATACGTTTATAGTCTTAATAAAACAAGTAATATAACTAACCCAGATATAATAATAAAATGCTTTGGTTTGGTTCTTTAAGTAGTTTTTCAGATTTGTATTTGATGAGATAATGACTCTGTCTTTGATTAAATTTTTCAGATTAAATTATCCTGATATTACCCATTGTTTATTTTGAATTAGCATATTAAAAACGCTATCAGTTTTCATAGAAATTATTTTCTCGAATTTGCTCAAATCTAGAACGAAATTGGAATAATACACTAATTAATTCCCCGAAAGAGAATAAATTGCTAAATTGACACATAGAGAACCTTATAACAACCTTGTATTATAGCTTAAAGTGTAGAAAACACATATAGGCCATGGACTGAAATCACTTTCCGTGAATCCCCCAATTCCCATCTAGACCGATTTTTTTTAGTTCTCCTATATTCCTTCTTCAAAATAAAGCATTTAACACGAACATAACCTGCACGCATAGACAGTATAGGGCCACTTTTATAGTACACCACGAAAAACCCGATGTTCATATTTTAAGCTCCATAATTATTTAATGATAAGTAATATGTACTGAAATTTGGTACCAAATTAAAGATAATTTAATATCCTTTACAATAAACTCAAGTTTGGGCACTTTACGCAATTTTTATGATCTGGCGATACAAAAAATGTACCCTTCCCCCTGCAAAAAAATAGCGAAAATGACAATTTAAGGCTGTCAATTCCTTTCAGATAAACAACCCTCGTCATTTGATCTAGTTTGTATGCCTTACTTATCAGTTGTGATACAATTTTGGAAAATAAAACCATTTAAGTCCATAAAATTTTGATTTTTGGTAATTTTTTTTTGAAAAATGGGATTTTCGGAATTATAGATTTTTTCACAATTTCGATTATCTGTCTTTATAGTCGTATAAATGTGAATATATATTTAATGCCGACGTAATAATGATTTATGATATGTTAGCAATAAATCGTGTGCAAACATTTTAGTTTCAGACGTATTGTAGGTTCAGAAATGTCAAAATTAGCACCCCTCCCCCTAAAAATTGAGGGAAAATATGAAATATTCAGGCTCTAAATGATTTAAGAATAATGTTTTGTGTATTTCACCTAAACCGACATGCAAAAGATCATTTAAGTAGATTTAAACTTTTTAAGAGGTCTCATTTTGACTCCTCTGCTCGAAATTGTATGCAAAATGGGAATTTTCCGTTTTTCAGAATTTCTGCTGTTTTGACTTTGAGATGCAAATACTTCATGAAATTGAAATATAACTTAAAAAAGTTGATTAGATATCCCTTCATTATATCTAAGCCATTAGAAAATATGTTTTTAAACATTTTAGAATAACTACAGTCTCATAAATTACGAACACATATCCCCTTTCCACAAATATTCAACACAATTTATTTCATTTTATTCAGCTTGATAAAGGCCCAATAACAGATCATTTCAAACACCAAAATACACAGAGACTCCCATATATCACAAATAAGATCATGTATGTTTTTTATGGGCAGTTATACAACAATTCAACTTTGAATTTTGTAAAATTCAGAATTGCTGAAAAATCCAATTTTTCACGAAAATCGCCGAAAATATACAATTTTACCCATATTTTGGCGTTAAAATTGCATATTGTGATATATTAAATGCATTTTTAAAAGAAAAAAACTCATTAGTATGTTTTGTCCATATAAATACACAGACATACATATACTGGAGATTTTTAAGCATTATTTCAGTAACAGTATTTAGAGTCACATTGAACACTCCTTGTTCTTCTAAACATTGTTTTTAGATAACTTATATACCGGTTAGAACAATGCATTGGCATATATTAGAAAAAAGAAGGAATGTGTCAAAGAGACAACGACCCAAAGGGGAGTAATAACAACTCAAAGCCACCATAAGATCTTCAATGAACGGTGAGAAAACCCCACACCCAACGGCAGGTAAATTCTCCAGATTTGCCACATATAACTATTTAAAAGTGAATTTTGGACAAATGACTAAATACCGAAGTTACTGTGAATTTAAATTCTGCATATGCGCATTTCGACAAATGTGAAATGCTGAAAATTCTCACTTTTCCTCAGTTCTGTACAAAATATTGAGTTTAAGCTGACAAGTCAGACTTTAAATGACAAATCTGTATATAAATTATGCAACATTGTTATATGCAATGCATATTCTGTGTGTTTTTGGTTATTTTTATGCAAATGCAGTCAAAACATTGACTAATATAGGGAAAATGTGTTGGGGTATGGGTATGTTTTTCGGTATTTAGAGTCAAATTAAACGCTCCTTGTTTTTCTAAACAGTGTTTTAAGAGAACTTATGTATAGCTTAGAATAATTAAATGGCATATTTGCAAATGAATCCTTCAGATTTGACATTTAAAACGATTTAACAATGAACTTTGGAGAAATCTGAAATGTTGAAAATTCCTCTTTTTCTTACTCTACCGGTACACCTGATCTCACCCATGGTTTTTTATTGGGTCCGTGTTGTTCATCTGAATGTGTGTTTTCATTTTTCTTTTTTGTCCCGTACTCAAGTGGTGTCCTTGTATCTTAGTGTGTCTGATTTTGTCATTGTCCATGGATTGTTCGTTCTTTTGATTGTCGGTTCGGTTCTCACTTACTTTCATCAGTTTTGGCCAAATATTAAGTTTTAGTCAACAAATGCTGTTAAAATACCAAATCAGGATGTAATGCATGCAACATTGTCATATATATTACACATTTTGCGTGTTCTGATTATTTTATGGGAACATAGACAGAAAATTGACAATTTTAGGGAAAATTTGTTGGGGTAGGGGTAAGATTTTTGGTATTTTGAGTCACATCAAACACTTCTTGTTTT
>MJUU01052465.1:120913-133813 GCA_002080025.1 Modiolus philippinarum | reverse complement strand
GGCAAATCTGAAATGTTGAAAATTCCCATTTTTCACTAATTTCAGGCAAAATATTGAGTTTAAGTCAACAAATGCTGTTAAAATACGGAGTCATGGTACAATTAATGAAACATTGTTATATACAACACAGATTTTGCACGTTCTGGTTATTTCTATGCGCACATAGAAAAAAAAAGACAATGTTGGGGTAGGGGTAAGTTTTATTGATGTATGATGTTTATATTACATAAGAATGACCATTACTTGTAATAATTGTAAAGCAAATACAATAAGCTTTTATTTGATACCTACTTTAAATGACATTTTTTTTTACTAAAAAGTAATATTGGGCAAAGGAATGATAAAACTTAGTCAAAATCGGAAATATTCAAAGATCCATTTATTTGGTCTATTTGAAAATAAAACTTTGCTCATTCAAAATATGTTAAAATTACTAGTATGTTAATATGTTTTATATTCAAGAAAATAGATTGAAAAACTAAAAACAATTTTCAGAATTGGGAATCGAGATGCACTTACCTAGGGTAAGGTTAACACATTGTGATTTAACCTTTTTCGCAAGTTCTTTTATTTATTGGAAACAGTTTCACTTCTGTTTTTTAGAATAAATGATGCGTGCACTACTTGAATAAGAAAAAGACCCTATTATTCGAATTGATATATAAAAAGTCGACAGAGTATTCATGGAGATGGGTTTACTAAAATTGAGAATGCTGACTGAGAAAAGGGATTCAAATTCAACAATTCAAGAATTGATTTTCAATATTTTGATTTTATCTGCACTGAAGAGACATATATTCTGTCCTCACGCCAACCCCTAAATCCGCGCCTGCATAATAGCAAACACCAAATAATACTTTAAAATACTACATACAATTGAATGATAAATGTTGAATCAACTTACCTAGGTCAATTCTGTTCAACTAACCTATATAGATATTGTTAAAAAGCAACCATGTAATCTGGTTAAAATAACTAATGCTGGCTGTATGATAATGTAATACATAGGCTTTATAATAAGTGGGCGGATGATGAGCTCAGTCTGTACCAGGAAATTTCCAAGCAAACAGAATGTATCGATGAATAATCATGAAATATATCCATATATGGACAATATTATAACACCTATCTTTGATCTATTTCCAGTGTTACTTGATAAATATAACAATGACATAACATTTTATCTTTTTCTATGACAAATGATCATACAATATTTCTACTATTTTGCCAATTTCAAAGATTTGACTATTTTCCCTCATTAGCATAAACTATTTTCCCTCATAAACATATCTTTTTAACCATTTACCTCATTAGCATTAACTATTTCCCCTCATTAACATATCTTTTGTCTGGTGTTTCTTTCGGTATAATAAAACACTTACTGACTGGATATTCGCGGAATAGTTAGTTTATTGTTTCCTCGAATACAACTAATGCCATCGGCTACGCCTCGGGCAATAGTTGTACCTCGGGGACAATAAACTTACTGTTCCACTCATAACCAGTCAATAAGTATAAAATATTTACAGTATTGAAGTTGGGTAATATTGTTGGTTTGTTCAACGTTATGATTTCTATTAAAATCTAAAGAAAATACATGTATAGACAGAAATAAATTTAACCATATACCGGACATCATAGTTAAAAACCTCCACGGCTTTGTGCTGTGATAATAAAATGAAGTACTTTTGTAAATTGTATAATATACTCCTCCTTGGTATTAATGTTATTAGGCTTATACGATTGTCTTCCATAGATTTTCTTTGCCCTTCTATTGTTTTCGTTTTGCATTAATTTAATCTGCACCTTGCACCTGAAATTCATTATGCGTTTGATTGTTCGTGTATAAAAGCTGTACAACAGGGTCGTCATACCTATTCCGATATCTAGAAAAAATCAAAAACACTCATTAAAAATGCTAGCGGACCAGGATATGCTTACCCATCCGGAGCACCTGATGTCACTCCCGGCTCTTATTGGAGTTCACACTGTCAGTGAAACGAAGTTTGTGGAGACTTATTGTTTTTGCTGTGTTTCTTTTTCTTATTCTTTTTCTTCCGTGTTCCGCCTCAACTTTGTCCGAACCAGATCTCGGGGACCATTATACATAGGAATTTCAAATTGTAAGATGTTGGTGCCATATAACTAGAATCAAGAATTTTCAACAGGGTACATTTGAGGGGCTCAAAAAGGGATGGGGTTTTCAATATTACCCTACAGGAAAATGATATTTTGGATATTTTCCACTGTTTTGGAACTGTTTCTGGGAAATTATTCAGAAAAGCCCGATAAAACTTGATAGAAAAGGTGTGGGTCATGTAAGATAGGGTTCCAAAGCATTTGAAATTTCAAGAAACCTTACAAAAAAATTGAACTTTTGAGAACATAGTAGTTTTTGTTGAGATTTGTATTTTGATTACAGCAGTATGCATTATTTAGGTAATAAGTTGAACAACTAACCTTTTTTTTGAAACAATACATATTATTGGTTGTAATGGATAATGGAGCATTGGGTTGCCATGGAAACCAAGCCAAAACTTGTAATGTTGAGAAAACATGTTTTTCTGCTGCATATTATGTTTAGATTTCTACTATATGTATTAAGTAAATTATAAAAGGAACCCGTCTTCATTTTTTTCAAACTTCTCGAAACTTTTTGGGATGATAGATATAGATCCAAACTTGACCTTGACCTTGATCTTGGGATTTACATAATTGCAGAGTAACGCTAAATAGAAACGCAAAAAAATAATATCTCGTAAATCAACCCGTTTTCGTCTGGCAAGTTCTCTGAGATGGTAATAGACAAGGTATTGAAACTTGGAAGGAAGTTGGAACAGCATCCGAAGTTGTGCACATTGCATTCAGAAATTTCCAAGATGACGCCAATGGAAAAATGCGGGAAAATGAAATGATGAAATTTTACAGGAAAGTTGCCTAACATATGTAGAATTGGTTTCTGGTCTCAAAGATTTCAAAATGGCAACCGTTGCCTTGGAAGCAGAAAAAAGGCGGAAAAATCAAAGCAGCGCTCAGAATTGGATGACACCATACAGGAAGGTTGCCTAAGGTCTGTAGAATTGGCTTCTAGTGTCCAAGTCTTCAAATGGCGAACATTGCCATGGAAACGGTAGAAAAGGCGGGGAAATCTTAAGTGCTCAGAATTGGATTAAATTTTACAGGAATATTGCTTAATTGGCTTCTGGTTTTGAAGACTTCAAAATGGCGGCCGTTGCCATGGAAACCGAAAAAAATGGTAAAAATTTAAAGATCTCAGAATTGAATAAAATTTGCTTGAAAGGTTGTTTAGAATCTGTGGATTCCGTCTAAGAAAAGGGCACATTTTCCCCGTTTGATATAATGATGACCGCAATACTGAAACTTGCTGTAATTTAATCTAAAACATATAAGAAAAGGCACGTTTTCTCCATTTGATATCATAACGAACTGAAACCTGCTGTAATTTAAACTAAAACATATAAGAAAAGGTACATATTCTCCATTTGATATTATTTTGGTGCCCGCAATTCCGAAACTTGCTATAATTTAACCTAAAACATATACGGAAAGTTACATATTCTCCATTCGATATTATATCGGTGCTCCCAATACTGAAACTTGCTGTAATGTAACCTAAAACATATGAGAAAAAGCAGAGTTTCTTCATTCAATATTATATTAATGCCTACAATACTTCTAAAACTTTCTACTAAGGCATATAATTCTCTGACTTGCTGTAAATTATCCGATCAATAAGGCAGTAAAGTATGCACATCTACACATCATGACCAACAATCATACCAAATATAAAAGCAATCCATTAAGCGGTTTCAGAGGAGTTGCAGTGACAAGATGATACCTTGGTATTTAAACTGAAAGTAGTCTAAGTCCCATAACTCAAAGAAAAATTATCCAATCAATATTGTGGTATAGGATGCACATGTACACATCATGACCAACAATCATACTAAATATGAAAGCAATCCGTCAAGCGGTTACAGAGAAGTTGCAGTGACAAGAAGAGGACTGACGGACAGGTCAAAAACATTATACCCTCCTCAACTTCGTTGCCTTGGGTATAATAATTCGATGTGACATCTGGTAAAAATAAGTAGTTTGTAGGAGACTGATATAGAAATATACATTTTTTTCTGGGCACAATCGCCAAGGCCCTCCCCGAAAATAAAATGATCGTCACCTTACATTTTAAAAAAGATTTCTCTTAAAATCTCAATTTTCATGGAAACGTAAGTTATTTTATTTCCAAACATTCAGAATCAGTTAAGTACACCTGCAACTCAACAATGTTGTAGTACAAGTTCTTTTAAAACTGGCGACAATATGTGCCGAAAACGTACTACACATATTGTCGCCGGCGACAATATGTGTAGGTGACAATATGTGCAGGGCGACAATATGTGCCGATACGGTTGAACACACTGTCTCCGGCGACAATATGTGCAGGGGCGACAATATGTGCCGTAACAAGGTTGTCGAAAAATATCCTGTTATATCTTTCTGCACTTAAATATAAAACAAATTGTTGTCTCGATGATATTCCGTGTTTCATTTCTTTCATTCAGTCCGAAGAATGGAGACAACATAAATTCCTTTTTTGACAAAAATATATTTTTACATTAAACTCATCATAAAACCTTTATCAAGGATATATTAATAAGTAAAATAATCCTTCTGAATTTTTTGTTAAGACATGAGGAATTTTTTTCTTTTAAAAAGAACAAAGTACTTGTCTTTTTACAGAAGCTGTTTCTTTACTGATAAAATCGAAAACATTAATCAAAATAATTAGTCTGGTTTCTCCATCGTTTAAAGCAACTGCAGGGAATCATTGAAATAGATTGGCACACTAGAAATGTACGGTAAATAGAAAAAGACAATGCTTGTCACGATGCAACTTTTCGCCTTCAAACTTTTGTTTTGCCTTTAAGTGATGTGATTAAATGCTCAAGGTTGGCAATAAGACTGAAAGTTTTAATTCAAACAGTTCACTATCAAAACATTTTCAGGTTATGTTTTGCTTTCATTTAACCATTAGTTAAAAAATCGTTCCGTATTTTTTTCAGATAAGTCTTCGGAATTGAAGGAACAAAAATGTTTTGAAGCAGTGAAAACGTGTTTTAGAATTTTATATATGAACAGTTTGGAATGTGTTTGTGTCAAAAGGGAATTTCCCCACCTTTCAGCAGATTCGCTAATACCCAAACATTAGGATTAGGTAATTTCTATGTAAAGTTTCATTTTAAGTGGAAAGTACATTAATTTATACCTTACCAAGAACTAAGGATGTAAGAAATATAAAAATGAAATCAGATGAGTAAATATTTCCTCACGATGTTTAAGAGGGAAAAGGTTAGTAAAAAATAGATATGAGGAATAAATGTACATGAATGAAAGTTTCTACAAAACATGGTGGAACAAAAGAATTGAACAACACTTTGATTGTTTTTCTGCATCTTGAAGTGATAATGTGGCCTTCAACAATGAGATTGATACACTTGTACAGTTTTTCGTCTTCTTGACCACAGGGTCACATACATCGGCAAACAAATACTGCAGTGAAAAAAAAAAAATCTGGAAATCAGGCAATCTGGATGGTACACAAACCGAGACCAACGTATTATTGCAGTGACTTTCAGGCACTGTCCATGTACAAATTTTCATGATGATATTATAAATCATTCCTTATAAACCTCTTCACCTGGATTCTAGCATACAATCAAAGTCTATGATAACTATGACCTTGAGGTCCCACCATTCTTTTCTCATCAAATTATCGCAATTCCGTCACAAACTATCCATTTCATCTTGACCTACGGACGTACAAATACACAGAAAGTAGAGCTATATCCCCGGCATTCTTTGCAGGCGGATCATCAGAAACCGTCAGTCAGAAATCTTTAAATGCGTCGTGTTTCACTTAATTAAATATCTGGAGGGGATATTGGTTTGTGTATCTTACCTTTATAGCAAAACATATTTATCTGAAGACTGGTTAATGTACCATATTCGTAGGTTTTTACAGGGACATTAACTTGTAGAAATCTGTGTATCTAAGTTTTATGGATAAACGGTTACCCTAATCAAGTTGTTTTCCTTAAAGTTATGACTTTTTATGTACTTATTGTAGAGGTTCATTGAGCAAAAAAAATCATTTGAGACATAAGTTGTCGAAATGCGCATTTGCAGAAAAAAAATTAACAGTATTAACTTCGGTATTTTGTTATTGATAATCTTTAACTCCTGTATAATTGAATGCCATATTGCAAGTGAACTAACCGGATATCGTTCGCATAATCAACTTTTGTGTACCTGAAACTTAAATATTCACATTGGCGGAAAAACTTCCAGTAGGTTAAATCCAGATTTGAGGGTAATTGCATTATGACTACTCTGCCAATTTTGGACAACTTACACATTACCACGTATTTGTAGGGATATTGTCTTTAGTACGTCTACTCAAAATCCGTTTATTTCTTCGAGAACGGAAAATGTATGGAAATTGCTAAAGATGCTAAAGAAACCATAAACATACGACCAACAAATTCACAAATAATAATCTTGGAATAGAACATACGGTGGTTAAAATATTACTTTTTATATTTCTACAGATACTTATTTAAAAATGAATGGATATGGTGTAATTGCACATGAGACAAAGTTTATACAAATACATGGTAGAACAAAGTAATAGAACAACGCTTTTATTGTTCTTTATCTTAATGTGACTTTGAGTATTTCAACAATTAAAGTATGATTTTCACGAACGAAAAGGGACATCAAATTCCCCTTATATAGATGGATGCGGTCTCCTGTCAAAACAAAAGTCTTACATACAAAATGTACGTAAATACAATAGCTACTTGCAGCTTTTTTGTGATACAAACGTTTGTGGGGTAAATCAGATATCTGTTAATTTGCAAATGGTGGCTTTGAGTTATTATTACTCCCCTTTGGGTCGTTGTCTCTTTGACGCATTCCCAGTTTCCCTTCTTTTTTCTATTCTAATATTTCAGCACTGTCATATATAAACAAAACCTGATATTGATACAAATTTGAGTTTTGAGCTAAAAGGAAAGACAATACTGTCAACACAATTTCTCTTTAGAATTCTAAAAGGAAAGACAATACTGTCAACACAATCGCTCTTTAGAAATCTTAATAAGTTAGCAGACTTCAATTTAGGTGTGGAGAAAACCGGTCATAAACAAAAGTCTATGCTCAGCCCTATGTGTAAATATAATAGTTACTGGCAGCTTTTCATGCGAAACAAATCTATGTGAGGTAAAATAAGATATCAGTCAATTTGAAACAATATTTCAGCACTGTCTTACATAAAAAAATCTGAGATCAGAGTGTAATAGTGATACAAACTGAGTTCTAGAGCAAAAGAGAAAGATAATACTGACAATTCAATTTGTCTTAGGAAATCTGAATCAGTTAGCAGACTTGAAACCCCCAAAATAAAGACTGGAGTTTCCAGGTAAGATGCATTTTACTCGCTGTGCTTCTGCAAGTAAAAACAAAAAATATGTTTTATCAAAAAAAGACAATTGAGCAAGATAACTGTACCATAGAGTCTCCTTTCATGATACTGTATTTCAATCGTTAACTCATACTTACATTGCTTATCAGCTTCAATTTTCACATGATAATCTTTTAACGAAAAACTGGAATTTTGTGTTAGGGTGTCTCAGTGGTATTATTCCGACATTTTCTTTTTAATACTTGTTCATTTAGGTTTTATACATTAAGAAATATCATAAAATAGTTATTTAATATGTAAAGAAAGTTCCAAAGTATTTAGAATTTTTATTCCTTGTTCCATTTAAAACAATTTCTGTAAAAGGTGAAGAAAACAAGCATGTGCTTTAAATCTGTTGCTGTACATACACAACACAGAAAGTATGCAACGGAAATATTTTAATAAAAGAATTTCATATAGATATCACTAGAGAGATAAACCTTTCACAATTTATCCTTCTTATTTCAACGGTGACCCCTAATTTGTATTTTTTTTTATATGTAAACGATATAATGATTTCAAAACACATTCAAAGTATGAACAAAATTTATAATAAACTAAAAAATATATAATAGATTTTTAAACTTATCCCTTCATATAGTTACATTGTATTTCCCAAATAATATATTTATAACTTCCTTTATAATTTTCAAAGTCATGTTTTGTGCTTAAATGCACGGCAACCCCCAAATTTTATTCAAATTTTGCACAATAATACAATTATGCTTCTACATAAAAAAATTCACAAATTTTATGATAGAAAATTAATACCCTGCAGACACCGGTTTGATAGTGAAATTGTGTGAAAAAGAACGATATTTTTATTAACAAGCAAGCTAGTTCCCACCCATCCTCATCCTTTAAAAGAACTTTCATACTTGTCGATTTATATTTGTTTCCCTATTTTTGCTTTATGTGGATATATTCAAATTCGGTACTTAAGAACTTGTTTTTAGAAGAAGCAACCGGAACGAAAAATGCCAGCATAAAAGGGAAATAACAACACTTAGGTTATCATATTTTAGTTTATATGTTCTTAATTCAATATTAGTTATCATAAATGGAATAATTTATGTTAGACTTAACACAATGTAAGAGATTTGTAATATTTATTAAGTTGTTCTCCATGAGACAATGTTAATCCTTTTATGGTTCTTGATGAATAACCATATTTTTTTTTAATTTTCAACTTAAGTTTCAAAAACTTTCTCCTAGGCATAAAGAAAAAAATCCATTTGCCATTTGCATTTCTAAGGCAAAGAAACAATAAGTAACTAAAATTCCAGATTCAAATGAATTGTTTAAACAGTATGATATTCAGGGCAGAGAAATATGAATGAGAAAACTTGATTACACTATTGCATGAATGGGATTTGTTTGAACATATTTTATTTGCAATTAAATACAAAAAGGATAAGACACAAGTTTATCCAACTTATGAAGTCTTCTCCAAAATACAATTTAATACAATAATGTAGATAGAGCATGCATACAAAAATACAAGATAGGTATAATACAATTATATAAACGTAAAGAAAGAGAATACGTAAAAAATCAAATGATGGTGTGTGTGAGTGTGTGTGGTGTTCACACGGCATTTCAAACAATTAGAAATCTTTCAGATCTTTTAATATACTCATAAACATTCTTGAAATTTTTTTCATTTTCATTATTAGTAAGATTGTGGTTACCACAAGTAAAGAGTTGGTGGTCTATTACAATATCATTCGGTAACCAGTCAAGAATCTCGTATTTGATTGTAGTTTGGACAATAAAAAAAAAAAGAAATGACAGGAGTCCTCTCGTGCAGCACCACATCGGCATGACGGGTTAGGAATTATATTTACTATATACAAATCATAATTAAGAAATGAAGCAGAGCATCGAAGCTGTGTTAATATTATATTCAGCTTCCTTGGGCCTGTGCCATAACAACCTGGGACTTTATAAGTATTGTTTTGTTTTATAAGTTCGATTTTAAAATTTGAAATGGAATTGACATTGCGAATTGGAAGACTTAATTCGTTCCATTGGCGAATAACTGAAGGAAAGAAAGAGTCATATGTACTTGATAGTCTACAGAAGGGAATAATGATATCTTCTCCATTACGTAAGGGGTAATTAGTTGTTGTTTGGATTTTTGGGGGAACTAAATTACAAAGATAGCTTGGAGCATTATTATTTTGGATGTTATAAAACATTTGCAGTTTTCTTCTTTTCCTCCTTTCTGTCAGTGCTTCCCATCCTATTTCTTTGTAAATTAACGACGAACTAGTGAAAATCGGCAAACCAGTTACAATTCTGGCAGCCTCCAATTGAAGCTGATCAAGTTTATTGACATTCCCAGTCCCACAGTTGTCCCAAACCTCGCATGCATATTCGAAAATAGGCCTAATATATACCAAATACAATTTTTCTAAATTTTTTCTTGATAAACTATATTTAAGTTTCCGAAGAACATTCAAATGTTTTGAAATACTAGATACTATATTTTCTAGATGTACATTCCATTTAGCATCGCAGCTAAATGTAATGCCCAAATGTTTGTGACATTTTGTAATAGGAACTATTCTTCCATTTAATGAAAATTGAAGAGGAGGTGCTTCTGTATTCGAAAAAAGCATGATTTCTGTTTTGTCTGGATTGAAAGACATCAACCATCGCTTTGACCATTCATCAAGTTCTTTCAAGTCATGATCGATCACAGATTTAATTTGTAAAGGATCATGACTTGAGTAATTGAATGAAGTGTCATCAGCAAAAAGACGGCTGAGTGAAATAAGATTTTCTGCTATATCATTAATATATATGATAAATAGTAAGGGGCCAAGTACAGATCCTTGTGGTACTCCAGCTGGAACATTGCAAAGTTCAGAAGACGAATTTTTTATTACAACTCGTTGTTGTCGAAATTGTAAATAACTTGAAAACCATTGTAGTAAATTTCCGTCAATTCCATACGATTTCATTTTGTGTAACAATCCATTATGCCAAACCTTATCGAATGCTTTGGAGAAATCACAAAAGACGAAACAGTTTATCTCCTTATTTTCAAGTGAATTTAATATACAGTTGTACATTTCAAGTAACCGGTGTACCGTTGAACACTTTGGCAAAAATCCAGATTGATATTCATAGATTAATTTGTTTTGTTGAAGGTGATTGAAGACATGTTTATAAACAACACGCTCCATAATTTTTCCGACACAACTAATAAGAGATATAGGTCTGTAATTGGACGGTAGTGATTGGTCTCCTTTTTTAAAAATAGCAATTACATTTGCAATCTTCCAGCTGGTTGGATATTTAAGTTGTTGGAGGGATTTATTAAAAATTATCTGGAGTGGCACAGCAATTTTTTCAGGGAATATTTTTAGCATCTTATGACTGATTACATCAGGACCAGATGCCTTGTTTGGGTCTACAATTTTGATTATATCTGCGATTTCATCGACAGATATTTGTATATTATGAAGGAAATTATTCGTTCTCTCTCGTTTTTCCGGGAGGGGGACATTCTCATCATCAAGAGAAGAAACTAGACAAAAATATTTATTAAGAAGGGCACATTTCTCATCGTCTCCATACACAAAATCATCAAACTCATTATCTTATATATAAGTGGGGGTATATTAGAACAACTTTTATTTGATTGATCAACATATTCATTATTTTCCAGTAAGTCTTTGGCTTTGTCTTTGGCTTTGCGGCACTTTCCAATATAATATTATCTAAACTTTTTTCAAAATTCTCTTTTGCTTTCTTTTTTAAATTGTTCACTTTATTTCTTTGTTTTTTGTATTGATCAATATCAGACTGACGGTTGTATTTTTTTGCGATTTTGCGGCATCTATCTCTTTTTCTAATTTCTTTCCGTATCTCACCATTGAACCAGGGACGATCGTTATTTCTTATTGTAACCTTTTTAGATGGAATGCACTCCCTTGCGATTCCAAGAAATGTTTCCGTAAATGTATTACACATTTCATCAACATCCTCGGAGCCGCAAAGGAGTTCACTCCAGTCTATTAAATCAAGTTTTTCCGAGAATAATTCTTTATCAGCCCTATCATAGATCCATACATCCCTTTGAAAAGAAGTACTTTCAGACTTTGGACATTCAATAAATATAACCGATGCATCATGGTCACTTATATCTGATGGGACTTTAAAAACGTCTGAATAAGTATAGGTAATAGTATCACTTATAATAATAGGATCAAGTAGCGTACTACTTTGCTCCGTTACTCTTGTATGTTTTTCAATCACATTGCATAAGTTATACAAGATCATTAAGTCCATTAATTTATTATTATTTGGTTTTAATAAGTCCGAGTTCAAATCCCCAGTTAGAACAATATTTGGGTTATTGGAATAGCCCATCCCAATGGAGTAATTTAAACGAGTCCAGTAGCTCATATCTGTCCATTCAGGTCGATAAGTACAACATAAAAGAAAAGATTTACCTTTACCATGGATTAATAACCATATAGACTCATCAACGGGGTTTTCAAGATGGTCCATTCTGCTAACAGAAATAGAATCCTTGGTATAAACTACAAGGCCACCGCCATAATTACCGTCATTACCTAAAATACTTATGTCTTTCCTTATAAAATTTTTGGAGAAAGATTCTAACTCAATATTACTGTCGCTTATAGCTGGACTTAAATGTGTTTCAGTCACAGTTATTATATCAAATTCATCAGTAAAATTATTCAAGAATTCTAGCTTGTTCCTAATACTACGTATGTTTATGTTGCATATCGAGATTGAATTATCATTCGTAGATGATGAATTTTCTAATTCGGGCCCGGGATTAGTTTCGACATTTCCAATTACAAGCAGCGCGTGTAATATAAACAAAAGAAAAATGACGTTTATGTTTGGATTTAAAGTCTGAAGTATAGATAGGGAAACGATGAGAAACGTACTCCGCAAATTAGTTAGCAGAATTTCGAAATAACCCTCGCCACGATAAATAAACGTAAACGATCTGAAATTGTATGTTATACACGCATGGAACAGTCCGATGGCTGCCCTATAGCTGTCTATACAGTTACCCATTAGGTTTCAAAAATACATTTCTAGATAAATATCTAAGGTAAGGACAAGCCATTGCTAATTTCTGAACACCACACACAACATGAAACATATAACTAAAGAGGAAAAGATGAGAAAATGGGAATAGAATACATAAAAGACATGCAAAAAATAAAAATATACAGCATTTCATTTGCATGACAGTGTTTTCGGCAAACTGGAATAGGAATTTCTTTTTGTTTCATTATTTTTATATGTGCAAGTATAAAATACACTAATGAACTAAGAGACAATAATAATTATAAAAATATATT
>MJUU01052465.1:97652-120865 GCA_002080025.1 Modiolus philippinarum | reverse complement strand
AAGTTATACAAGATCATTAAGTCCATTAATTTATTATTATTTGGTTTTAATAAGTCCGAGTTCAAATCCCCAGTTAGAACAATATTTGGGTTAATGGAATAGCCCATCCCAATGGAGTAATTTAAACGAGTCCAGTAGCTCATATCTGTCCATTCAGGTCGATAAGTACAACATAAAAGAAAAGATTTACCTTTACCATGGATTAATAACCATATAGACTCATCAACGGGGTTTTCAAGATGGTCCATTCTGCTAACAGAAATAGAATCCTTGGTATAAACTACCAGGCCACCGCCATAATTACCGTCATTACCTAAAATACTTCTGTCTTTCCTTATAAAATTTTTGGAGAAAGATTCTAACTCAATATTACTGTCGCTTATAGCTGGACTTAAATGTGTTTCAGTCACAGTTATTATATCAAATTCATCAGTAAAATTATTCAAGAATTCTAGCTTGTTCCTAATACTACGTATGTTTATGTTGCATATCGAGATTGAATTATCATTCGTAGATGATGAATTTTCTAATTCGGGCCCTGGATTAGTTTCGACATTTCCAATTACAAGCAGCGTGTGTAATATATACAAAAGAAAAATGACGTTTATGTTTGGATTTAAAGTCTGAAGTATAGATAGGGAAACGATGAGAAACGTACTCCGCAAATTAGTTAGCAGAATTTCGAAATAACCCTCGCCACGATAAATAAACGTAAACGATCTGAAATTGTATGTTATACACGCATGAAACAGTCCGATGGCTGCCCTATAGCTGTCTATACAGTTACCCATTAGGTTTCAAAAATACATTTCTAGATAAATATCTAAGGTAAGGACAAGCCATCGCTAATTCTGAACACCACACACAACATGAAACATATAACTAAAGAGGAAAAGATGAGAAAATGGGAATAGAATACATAAAACACATGCAAAAAATAAAAATATACAGCATTTCATTTGCATGACAGTGTTTTCGGCAAACTGGAATAGGAATTTCTTTTTGTTTCATTATTTTTATATGTGCAAGTATAAAATACACTAATGAACTAAGAGACAATAATAATCATAAAAATATATTAAACTTTCAATTGTTAATCTGAAAGGAATTTCATTTACTAGCAAGACTGAATTATTAAAGAAAATGATGAAATATGTGTTAGTACATTTTAAAATAAATTAAATTAAATGTCAGGGCATCTACTTTGTATGGATCTTCCCAGATCATAAAATATAGTATTTGTTTTAGTTAAATGAATTGCGTACGTAGTATTTTTTAAGAAATATTTGTGAAATTATTATACCTTTACAAAAAAAAAATAACTCAGTATGATTTTTTATTTTGAAAAAAAAGAAGATATTCGCTCTTGCAATTCTTAATTGATAATGTCATGTTTTTTTTAAATATTGTTGATCTCTAATCGTTCTCACTGTTAAGTTTTACCAAAGATAATTGTAGTAATAGTGAAATATACACTGTTGTAATCGACATATTAAAGAAACAATCAGGCCAAAATGCACACAAACTTACATATTACAGGAAAAATTAATTAGAGGACAAGAAAACTATCAACTCTACAAAGACAACAAAAATAATACACACATAGACAAAGTAATAAATAAATGCATGTACAGTCAGAAGTGTTAGATATCAATATTACCAAGACAGACAATATTACAACATATAAACGTACACATGAATGGGATTGGCAACTACAACGAAAACAATCACACTCGTATCAAAAGGAAATGGATTAAATAACCACCAGTAAATTTTGTTATTGTTTGTGACAATAGTATGGAAATTAGCAGTAAACAAAAACCACAAGAAAGTGAGTAAAACAGAAAGAAAACAGCAAAGAAAAAGTTAAAAAATAGCAGAAATAAATCACAAAATACTCAAGTTACTGTAAATTTTGCATATGGCAATTTCAACAACTTATGTTTCTTCAGCGCAGATCAAATGTAAATATTTGGAAATCCATAAACCAAAATATATGTATTTAAACTCTCAGACATACCAATCACCATTGTCTCCTTGACATTTACCCCATTTCCTTTCTCTTTCATATTCATACAAAAGTACAAAGAGACTGTGAATATTGCAAAACATTACATTAATTGTAAACATTCCAAGCATAAGTTTAACCAGTAGATGGGATACAGAAAATTGAACCGTGATATTGAAGCACAGAGGGATGTATCAGGTATATCGAAAGTATTGTTCATATCAATCATTACCTCAGGTTTTTTTTTTGAAATCTTCCTTTGAGAAATGAGAATACATGTTAAATGCAGTATCTTTGACTAAGAACACTAAAAATACTGACACAGAAATGTTCCAGGTAGTTATATTATTGATGATAAGGCTTATAAGTTCAGAACTGTGTTAAGGAGGTTCGCTCCGCATGTTTTTGGATTTCTATCAGATTTTCGGAATTCTCTTGGTTGATCAATTAAAAAGCATTATAAATTTTTTGCCTATGGACCCCCTTATTTTTTCTCATAATTTCATTCTATAAATCTTTGTGAACATTCTGCGAAAATTTTATCAAATTTTATTTATTGTGTCACTTTCATTTCTGATCAAACCTGGCTAATGTTAATCCTATGAAAAATCCGAGAAGTTCAGTTTCCCGCCAAATTATCAATCACTTAAATCTCAAAAACGAGATCGTGAACCTATCAATTTATTTCACTTAAATTACTTCTTTTTTAATTTTTTTAACAAAAAATCTCATTTATTTGAAATCCTATTAATTTTCAAATGGAGTAGCGAACCCCCTTAAGGTCCAATTTCGATGCATAAATAATGAATGAAAAATAAAATCGGCTTTGGATAGAGCTAAACTCCATAGCTTTATCAAAATATCAAAAATTCAGATATTGCTAGTTTTCAAATAAAAACCGGCTTTCGTGTCAACACCAACGTATTGACTATTTGGGGTGAATACCCCTGGGACTGCCAGTCTACCAGGAGAGGCATCGAGCCAGTGGTTATTAATAACCGAATACAGAAATTACTGCAATATTATTTTCCAAGTAGATCTTATTGGTTATTTGGTCAGCTTTTACACATATTTGGGTTTATGGATTTCCAAATGCTTTGATTTTATCTGCACTGAAGAGACATAATTTGTCGAAATGCGCATATGCAGAATCTAAATTCACGATAACTTCGGTTTTTTCTACGGATGACAATTTTGACAATTCATAACTCTTCAGTGCAGATAAAATTAAAACATTTGGGAACAAAATAAAATTAAAAAAAAAAAAAAAAAAAAAAAAAAAAAAAAAAAAAAAAAAAAAAAAAAAAAACTGAAAGATAACATATAGATTTAACCATTTAGATATAAATGGAAAGTTAATGTCAACTCAGTTCGAAGCTTTAATTTGGTCTTAGGTAATGTAGTGTGGATTTTTCTATTTGGCTGTTTTTCAAAGGTACAATTAACTTATATAAGTGTAAAGTCATAGATATAAAACAAATACCTCTTTGAATTGCTTTAAACAAGTACTTTAAAATGCATAGAAAACTGTGTCTTTCTGACAAAACATATGTACTATATGTTGCCATGGAAAATTTTGCAGAAGTTGAAAAAATGTCCCAAAATTTTCGAAAATTTGCAAACCAATGCCATAAAAACAGATGGTATACGTTATGGACAATCATAACCATTATAATAAACTGAGAGCCCTTCACAAACAGTTTGAAATATATAAATACCGAAGTCACTGTGAATTTACTTTCTGCATATGCGCATTTCGACAACTTATGTCTCATCAGTGCAGATAAAATCTAAACGTTTGGAAGACCATAATCTCAAAGATGTTTAAAAACTGATAGAGAACAAATAACAAAGTGATCTAAATTTAAAGCCAAAATTTAAACATAAATACTGGTATAATTAAGGATTACATTTGGAGAGAAAATGAGTCGAATGCTTACATTCATTTTCACAACACGTGATGAACCGGGTTATTATACCATTAATGCTGACTGACTTTTGATCAAAACTTCGGCTAATAAACTAACCAAGGAATAATGCGACATTTAATTGATTTGTTTTTACATGTACCATCATTTTTGCACAAAAGTATAAGTAAATTGTTCACATGATACCACAATCATAGCAATTACATTTGATCAATCAAATTATAAGCAGACACAAATTAATGACGCAAACTTTTACCAAGCATTAAAGGCCCTAAAAAGTATCTGAGACCATCAGGTAGATATTCCTAATTTGAATCAAACTGGAATTATTAAATACCATAGTTACTTTATATAAAATTAAGAACCGAACAGTCAGTCAAAAATACAGCAAAGACAATGGTAACATCGGAAACACAAAGATACAAAGAAATCACATATTTTTGGTTTTAAATACGATGGACTCTGTCACGTTAAACTTGTTTGCAATAGTTCGTAATTAGGCAAACGAAAAAAGTATCATTCAACAAAATAAAAAGAAAGGCAAAGTCCTACTATCCCGAGTTCCTGTCGTTGTTTATGTTTGTCATTTGTCATTTTATTGTTTTTCGTGTGCAGTTCTCTGGTGGATTGTGGTATGTGATTGTAATGTTCGGCCATTGTAAGTGTTTCTTGTTATCTTTGCTTTTTAATAGATAAGCCAAAATAAGTGAAAGCTTTTTGTGGGTTAAAATAGAATGCATTATATTATCTCGTTGTCTACACCACCACACTGTTAATTCTAATGCAATATTGTTTGTAACGCTTTTATGGGATGGCGTCAGAATCTAGAGGGGATAAAATCCACGATTTACTGTTTGAACCAATAGCAACGTAATGGCACATAGGCACATCAAATTTCCTGTCATTTAAAAATCGGTTTTGAGTGATTTTTTTCGGATTTGCATTAAAATAGAGATAACCAAACTGTATTTTAGGATCTTTAGGGGTGAATCTAAGATTTTACTGTTGGAAACATCTGTTTTCCGGCTCCGCTAACGCGTAGCCGGAAAAATCTGTTTGCGACAGTAAAATCTACGGTTTACCTATCAGATCCTAAAATACGGTATGGTTATCTCTTAATTTTAATATAAGTAAGACCGTTAAGTTATATCATTCCAGAATCTTTAAATATTTTTATATTGCCTTTTTTGTTACACTTTTCTTGGTAACCCTGTAGTTGCCTTCATGGTTAAATATTTCCAATACCCTTCCACTATTTTGTTAAACCAATTTTTCTGACCTTTTATTACTAATATTATAAAAAATTATGGACAGGCATAAGGATATACAAACGAATATCATGACAATTCTGCACAAGGTTAGACAGAATGAAGAAACAACATCCTGGAAAATTTAATATGACACACATTTGTGAATTTCTACAAATCTCCTACCGACCAATCAAACGTAGTAATTATACAGTAATAATCTAGGGTACATGTAATGGCATATTATCTCATTTTTTTTGGATATGACTTGTTATAGATATGTGAAGGAAAGGCTTGTATACATAGAAATAGAAATAATAAAATCATTTAGGGATATGTTCAGCCTTTGTTACTTTCGTCCCTTTAGAAATTCTATGGCCGTCATCACGACATTATAGATAGATATGAAATGTCAGTGTCACAAATAAAAACTGACATTTTCAGCTAGATTCGCATCTTCCCGGATTTGAAATTACCGGTTTTGACTTTACCCTGGATTGACCCACTGACAGTGTGACGGGTGCTGTGCACAGAGCAGGACATGCTTACCCTTACGGAACACCTGATGTCAATCTCGTTTATTGAGAGTTCACACTGTTAGTGCTTAATTTTTTTGTGTTGTATATGTAATGCGTGTGTGTTTGTGGGCATGTGGTGTCTTTGGTCTTCCGTCTTTTGGTGTTCTTGCTTTTGCCTTGTCTCTGGACTTTGATTTGTGTAATCTTGTGCTTTGTTCCTTCGGTATTCTACTGCCGTTGTTTTTTAACCAAATCATTGAAGTCAAAGTTTTCAAAACGGGCATCGGAAAGTGATCTGTTTTAAAACAACAAATATAAGATGACAGCTCTCAGATGCTGAGCAAGTTTGGGTGTATAAATATCTAGAATATTTAAACGATATGAAATGCAAACTCAAGACAGCTTGACAATTTATTTATTTACTAAAAATGTGAATGTTACTGCTATATATTTCAGCTAAACATTTTGCATAATTGTAACAACACCTATAATATATATTCTGTAAAATCTTAACGAAAAATTCCAAGATTGTCTCACAGTACTGTTGAAAGTTGTTTGATGATATTATCAGTCAATTTTGGTTGTTCTTCTTCCAACATGTATCTTAAACATGTTTGACTTAACTTATATTTTTCCAACTCTTTTGCGGGAACCCAAATTATTCTCGACCATGTTGACAAGTAGATTTGACTCCCTTTGTAACAAACAAGACCAAAAAAATTTAACTGACACACTCGAGTTCTAACTCGCAAAAAATTAATATAAAAAGCTAATAAATTTAATAATCAATGGTCAAATGAATACCGAAGCAAGAATGAACGCAATTTACATCTTTCGACTAAATAAAAATATATTGCTACTTTTTGTTGGGGTTGTTCACAATTACGCTTCGAGGAAGTCAGGATCGTAAGTGTAATATTGACCGATGATTGCAATTTTGTCGCAACCAAACTAAATCTATCGAATTGTTGACATTTGACATCGAAAGCTGATTCTATTTGAAATCTTGCAATATCTAAATTTTTGTTAATTTTGTTGAAAACTCAGGAGCACCTCCCTCATGCAAAGCTCTGTCCATAGCTGATTTTGGCTTTACATTTAGATCATATTGGTTATTTGTTCTCTATCAAACATCTTTGATTTTATGGTCTTCCAAACGTTTAGATTTTATCTGCACTGATGAGACATTTGTTGTCGAAATGCGCATATGCAGAAAATAAATTCACAGTAACTTCGGTATTTAGTTATTTGATGAATATGTACGTTCCGATTTTCAAGTAGTATTTCAATAGAAATCGACGAATTTTTATAAATTTCATTCGTGGTCGTGGTGCTATGGCGATGGATCAGTGCATTACTATTCTTAAGAAATATACTGGAATGAGACTTTTAGCAATACTGAACTAAGTAAACAATGTCAATATTTAACGAAAGGATATGGAGGAAATGAACATGAGACCATAACACATATGTTAACTCCAACTGCAATAATTTTAATGAGCTGTATGACCATTTCGGAAATTTATGATGTTAACCAGAACATATACATTTGTATGTAGATATACAATACAAATACTGGGAAGTCAATATGAATTGCTGGGTATAACTGAATACTTATTTATGTTTTAGAAAAAGCGGTAGATTTCCGCAAGAAACTAGCACCTTTGACACGTTTTCAGGGACTCGTTACATCAAGCAAAAATAGTACCTATGTGATGCGTTCCGGGAAACAGGAAAAAAATCTTCTTCGTATGATAAAATTATAAAAATTCATGTGATTTGAATAAATATCACAGTCAGTTTATAGTATAAGAACTATATGTTGTGGAGATACGTTATAAGAGTGGAACAGAATAGATGGCATATATTTGAATGATTCTAATGATCCAGCAAGCATGCTATCGTTAAAGTCATTTTTTCAAATGTAACTATTTTGTAAGTTCACATTGGTCTTCATACTGCTTCTGTTAAATGTTAACATTATCACAATGGCACAACCTGAAATAAATTTTCACTTGAATTTAGTTATTTAATAATGGCATCACTGAAACTGTGCAGCATTGAAAAAGCAGAAGCCAATTAGCCATGGATAATACTAATGCAATGACAGTGATAAAGGTGATTTGTACTGATATTTATGGTAATCACAGATAGAATTAAACGTGTTTATAATGTTCATTCCATATAAAACAACATCATGGCGTTGCCTGTTCTCGAAAGCTTAAGGTATTATGGAATTAAACTTGGTGCTTCATCAATAAATTTAAGATCTTTATTAGGCTGTTTGATTGTTAGATGTTGCCAATTACAGTTGCCAAAGATTGCAGGCTAACGTCCAGTAAGTACATAGAATTGATAATTCCCCAACGACCTAATCTTTGACTTTACGTGTCTTACGTCACAACTTCTCGATATGTATGTATGAAAGGCAATTTACAAACAAAATAGCATGAAATTAAGTAAAATCATAATCTTTGTAATTTTCTAACAATACATAATCAATTCTTGTACGGTAATATTGTGTATGCTTTCAATTATTATTTTTAATGTTTGATTTTTTTGCGTTTTTTCTTTTACTTTATATATAAGTTTCTTTTGTTGTATTTGTTGTTTTATTTATTTTTATTTATTTATGAGTTATTCTTGACATTTTTGTCCTTTCCGTATCTGCTGCCACTGTTTGATGATTGATGTAAGCAAAAATACACAACATTGTAATCTAGTACAACACAAACAACAAAAAACCCCAAATTGAAATCATTCCTCTACTGAATATGAATTGATAGGAAATGACGAACAGCATGTCATATATTTATTTTTTGCAAATTCGATATACACAGAAAAAAAAAACAACACTTTTATAGTCATATCGGAAAATGGAAGCTTATAAAATGAAGAACAACAATTAAAGCGTTGTTCCATTGTTTCTTTCTATCATGTATTTGGAAAAACTTTATCTCAAACGTATTTAATCCATACCCTTTCACTGTTTTATTTTATTTTCATTTTTATAGAGAAATAAGGATTCTGTATGACTGTATAATAATGACAATACATATGTTGTCAAGCTATTTCAAGAAATAATATTTCTTGACATTTCTTCCGATACAATTCTGAGTAGCATCGACGAAATTAATAATCTGGTATATGACTTCAAACTGCTAACACTGACAAAGATTGCTGACTCAAAGAATCAAGATGTCAATTGATTTAGGAATTAAAAAAAGTATCTATTACTTTAGTTGATTTAAGGGGGAATACATGTATTAGTGCATTTTTATTACACCAACATTTTGTTGAATTGCATCCCTCAGTTACGCAAGGTCGTGAATATACATTGTCAATGTAGTGAAAGGCTTGTAATTTAGCGCTTCCCGCCTTCGGCTTAGCAGTATTAAATAGTCAAACATAAGACTGGTTGTATCTCAGTCAGAATTGCATAATGATAGTAAGAGGTAATAAAGCCATCAACTAAAAAGCCAGTATAGTGCATATTTATTTTTAAACTTATTATATCGACTAGAAATAGCAATACGATGTCTGGTATCTTTGTGTGTAAGTGAAACAAGGTTGGTTACACTATTGCAAAAAAGTTCTCACAATGATATATCCGACAAAATGTAAATATTTCGGTTTCTCTAATTTCTATCCAGTTGTCACAGTTCCTGAACGGTGTGGAAACATTTGTTCTCCTCTCTAGAGAGGAGAACAAGTTTCATGACATTTCCCGCCAAATTCATTCGGAAAACAATCCTCGGTGTTTTTCGTCCAGTCATTAGAGAAAAAGTTTCCACAACTCAAACACGTTAATTATGAAATTTCTCACATCTCGTTAAATACAATTTTAAATGTTTAAAAGCTCGGCAAGCCTCGCTTTCAAACATTTGAAAAAATTATTAAACTCGATGTGAGAAATTTCATAATCAACAAGTTCTCGTTATGGAAACTATATTTCTCCCACTTACAATGATATATCCGACAAAATGTAAATATTTCGGTTTCTCTTCCTTACAATGATATATCCGACAAAATGTAAATATTTCTGTTTCTCCCCTTTTAATGATATATCCGACAAAATGTAAATATTTCGGTTTCTCCCCCTTACAATGATATATCCGACAAAATGTAAATATTTCGGTTTCTGACCGCCTTCTCTAGCTTCTTTCTTTAATATCCAAAAATTCATTGATAATGTTGAAAATAATGAATCGATATTATTGATACTTCAAATAAATACTTGGCGAATGGTGTTGCATGTTGTTTTTGAAATATGAAGAATACAGAGGAATCTCCCAAGCGAAGAACAGAGAAATTGGCTATTTTTTGGAGGTTTTGATAAGATTTTTATCAAGGCGAATATGGCTTTGATTCGATTTTAGGTGTGTTTCTTGCATTCTTGTTGAATTCACCAGGAAAGGCGGCACTCTTTCCAAATTCAAGTATTTACGGATGTATTCGACGATTTGAATTGCATTATGTGTATCCTATATACTGTTATTGATTTAATTGTCAGTGAAAATTGGTTTCCTGTATTCAGAGGTGTATTTGACAAGCTAATATACTTAATAGATGAAGTGTCAATTTCAGGTTTATCTTGGTATCACGAAATGGAGTGGATGTTCACGTGTACTATACATCTGTTGATAACGATTTGACATAACTGGTTTTGACTTAACCCTGGATTGACTCACTGATAGTGTGACGGTCGCCGCTAGCGAATCAGGACATGCTGACCCATCCAGATCACCTGATGTCACTCTCGGTTTTTATGGGAGTTCACATTGTCAGTACTTAAGTTTTTAGTGCTGTCTTCATCAGTGATGTTTGTGCTACCGATTTGTCCTTGTGATTGTTTCAATACTATAGAGATTTACAACACGCTTTTCAAAATTTCACCTTGGTACTGTTTGAGGGCAAGAGAAGTTGTCTTTTTGTCTAAGGGTTAGAAAATGAAATTAGCAAACCGCTACCAAACAAACCTTTCAAAACACTATATGCCTCACTGATAGTGTGACGGGTGTCGGTAGTGGAGCAGGACATGCTTACCCTTCCGGAGCACCTGATGTCACTCCCGGTTTTCATGGGTGTTAACACTATGAGTGCCTTAGTTCTTAATGTCGACTTTTGATTTCCGTGCATTGTAGCTGTGTCGCGTTCTTGTTTTGTCTTAAGTTTGTTTTTCTCTGTGGCCGTTGTTGCCATATCTTTGGACTTTTTTGGAATTTTGTGGTCATCGCTTGTTCCTTCGGTATTCTACTGCCGTTGTTTCGTATTCAGAGAATAACCAAACACATCGTAACTAGCAAACCTGATCTTAAAAAGATACTTTTCAAATCAATGAAAAATATGCTCTTTTTATATTTCAGTTATGGTGTATTTGTTCGAATGAGAATTTCCCACATGGTTACACTACATGTGTTTGTATAATATTTTCGAAGTTTTTGTATTTATTGTCTTTGTAAGTTCTGACTAATTTGCTGTCAACCTGTTTAGAGTGCCCACATCTCACTATTTCATAATGTCACGTTTTTTACTTGATAAGCGTCCTGTGTTTGTCTTTATGCTGTAATCGTTAAACGTGTATATAATGTAGAATTAAACGTGTATATAATGTCCATTCCATATAAAACAACATCCTGATGTTGCCTGTTTTCGACAGCTGAAGGAATTATGGTATTAAACTTGGTGTTTAGCCTGTGTGATTGTTAGATGTTGCCAATTACATTTGCCAATGATTGCAGGCTAACGTCCGGTAAGTATATAGAATTGATACTTTCCCAACGACCTAATCTTTGACATTACGTGTTTTACACAAATTCTCGATATGTATGTATGAAAGGCAAATTTACAAATAAATAGCATGAAATTAAGTAAAATCATAATCCGTGAAATTTTCTTACAACACATAATCAATTTTTGTACGGTTATATTGTGTATACTTTCAATTATTATTTTTTAATGTTTGATTTTTTGCGTGTTTTATTACATTTTATTTATATGTTTCTTTTGTTGAATTTGTTTATTTATTTTTATGTATATTTATTTATGAGTTATTCTTGACATTTATGTCCTTTCCGTATCTCTAGTACAACGTAAACAACAAAAAATCCCAAATTTAAATCATCCCTCTACTGAATATAAATCTGATAAGAAACGACGAACAGCATGTCATATATTTTTTTTGCAAATTCGATATTCAGAGAAAAAAAAAGAAAACTTTTATAGTCATATCGGAAAATGGAAGCTAATAAAATGAATAAACAACAATTAAAGCGATGTTCTATTGTTTGGTTCTATCATGTATTTGTAGAAACTTTATCTAATGTACATTTACTCCATATCCTTTCACTGTTTTTATTTTCATTTTTAGAGGGAATATACGGATTCTGTATGACTGTATGATGATGACAAAACATATGATGTCAAGATATTCCGCGAAATTATATTGCTCGACATTACTTCCGATATAATTCTGGATAACATATAAGAAATCAATAATCTGGTATTTGACGTCATATTGCAAACGCTGACAAATAATGCTTACTCGAGGAAACCAGATGAGCATTAATGTTGAAAATTAAGAAAAACAATATTATTTCAGGTGATTTGATGGGAATACATGTATAATTGCATTTCTATTACACCTTTCATTTTACACCAACTTTTTGGTGAATCCCTAAGTTGCCAAGGTCGTGAATATACATTGTCGACGTAGTGACATATTTCTAATTTTGTGTTTTCCGCTTACGCTTAGTAGTATTAATTATTGAAAATAAGACTGACATGACTGGATTTATCGCAGTCAAAATGATATAATCAAAATCCTAGTTAAAAAGTACATAATTTATCGAAAAAAAAATATAGCGATTAAATTTCTAAAATCTCTATGTGTAAGTGTAACACTATTTCAAAAATGTCCTCGCAATGATATATCCCACAAAATGCCAATATTTTGTTATTCGTCCACATTTTCTACCCTCCTTTTTTCAAAAACTCATCAATAATGTTGAAGAGAATGATTTGAGATTTGATACCTTAAATTCATACATGACGAACAAGGAATTATTGCATGTCGTTTTTGATGTATGAAGAATACAGAGAAAATTCTATAAAACAGAGCAAAAAAATCGGCCATTTTTGGAGGTTATCTTAAATGAAATTTGAAAATGGCTAGGATTCGATTTTACGCGTGTTTCTTGCATTCTTGTTGAATTCGCAAGGACCGGCAGTACTCTTTCCAAATACAAGTATTTACGGGTGTATTCGACAATTTGAGTTGCATTGTGTTAATCACATATACTGTTTATTAGTTTAATTGTCAGTGGATATTGGCTTCCTGTATTCAGATGTGTATTTGACAAGCCTTCTTGATCTCGCATGAGGGGTGAATATTGTTCACCTCTGGTTGAAGACCCTCAGGCGACATCAAGATGTAGACAGGAATAAAAGCCCTTTCCTTTATAACCTGGAGTTTTCTATGTATCGTTTGCGTTTTTGTCACATGTACATTCACTCCATATCCTTTCATTTTTTCTAATATACTTTAATGATGCAGTGTCGATTTCAGGTTTATAGTCGTAAAACATAATGTAGTGGTTTTTCACTGTTGATAAATATCTGTTGACGACTTTTTCGTATTCGGTGAATAGCCAAAAAACATCGTAACTTGGGAACATGACCTTAAAAAGATAGTTTTCAAATTAAATGAAATGCATGCTCTCTTTAAATTTCAGTTATCGTGCATTTGTTCGAGTGAGAATTGTCCACATGGATACACTATCATACTTTCAAATTTGTTGCATTTATTGTCTTTGTAATTTTTGAATAATATGCTGTCGACCTGTTTAGAGTGCCCACATCTCACTATGTCATAATGCCATTTTTCCTACTTGATGAGCGCCCTGTGTTTGTCAATATTCGGTAATCGTCAAATAGCTTTAGACGATTGTGCTTTTTTCGGGTAATGAACGACAGTGAATGTAAGAGCCTTTGCCAGTTTAATTTATGTTTATTCATAATCCCGCAACCATGACTAGAGAAGACGTTGCTTGATATTGAGCAAAAAAAAAAACAAAAAACAAAAAACAAAAAACAAAAAACAAAAAAAAAGAAAAAAAAAAAGAAAAAAGCTCTAACTGGTTCTAGGGGCCGTCTTGAACTCACTATTAGGTATAAGCAAATGTAATGGTGAAGAACCATAATTATAGGACCTATCAGGGGCGGATCTAGGATTTGAAGTTTGGGAGGGCACAATGAAAAAAAAATTGCGAAGCGCAAAATATGGTGACTTCAAGGTAACGAACAAAAATAAAAGGGTTGTTCATTTCCTCGGTTCTACAATGTATTTGTAGAAGCTTTGCCTCATGTGCATGTACTCCATATCCCTTCATTGTTTATTGGATATTTAATTGTATATATTACATCCTATAAAATAGTTCTGTTTTGGTGTGAGTCACAACAATTCAAGATATTTCACAATCTAAATATAGAATAATGGAAGTTTTGTTTCGGTTAAAAAAATATTGTCCACATAATGGACAGGCCTACTTTGTTGTAGAGTCAATTATTGGAGACAAAATTTTAAGAATCCGAAACAAAACTTCTATTATTCTTTTTATCGGTAATTAATGAATTCGTTTGATACAACAATTTCTTAAAAATGAAAATCAATTTCGAAGAAATCATGAAACTGACTTTTGATTGGTAAAAGAATTTGTGCGATCTTTTCCGGTTTTTGTATGTTTACATTGATGCGCTGATTGACGAGGTAAGCGTGGCTTAAGTTACTTTTTGTCAATAATTTTCGTATTCGAGCAGTAGCAAATACTGAAAATATTTGCCTCAAGAGATCAAAGGAAACTCATACAAAAAAGTGATAAAAAAGCTATTTGTATCAAATTTCGCATGACAAAAATAATTTTATAAGCAGTAACTTAATTTTATAAGCAATAATCTAATTGATAAGCAGTAACCTAATTAGATTTTATCTGCACTGAGAAGACATAATGTTTCGAAATGCGCATATGCAGAATTTAAATTCACAGTAACTTCGGTATTTAGTCATTTGTTACCACTGGGTCGATACCACTGCTGGTGGACTGTTAGTCTCCGAGGGTATTCACCAGCCAATTAGTCAGTACTTTGGTGCCGACCCGAAAGCCGATACTATTAGAAACCTTAAAATATCAAAATTTTTGTAAATTTTGTTGAAAACTAAGGAGTATCTCCCTCATGCAAAGCTCTGTCCTTCGTTGATTTTGGCTTACATTAAGATCATATTGGTTGTTTGTTCTCTATCAGTTTTAAACATCTTTGAGTTTATGATTTTCCAAACATTTAGATTTTATCTGCACTGAAGAGACATAATTTGTCGAAATGCGCATATGCCGAATTTAAATTCACAGTAACTTCGGTATTAAGTCTTTTGTTTTTGCCTTCCCATTTAGATAATAATTAGATCATATTTAGTTGTTTGTTCTCTGTAAGGATTTATACATCTTTGAGTTTATGGTCTTCAAAACGTTAAGATTTGTTCTGCACTGAAGAGACATTAATTGTCAAAATGAACATATGCAGTAACTAAATTCATAATAACTTCTGTTATCTGTGACTGTGATATTTGAGAAACTCATACATTTAAAAATCAACTCAACGTCGTACCTGTCTGACATTTTATCATTAAACTGCTTTAATGACTACACACAATTTTTATTCAGCTACAGGTCACTTGTGCGACTGGTGATAATTTAACAATAAACGTCAAAACGTTATGAAAACCTTACCTTTGTGACAGCACAAAATTAAAAAAAATCACCTTTGTGATAGCCCAATATTTAAATATAAAACATCTTTGTGACAGCCCAATATATAAATATTAAAGTTACCTTTGCGACATTATATATAGTATATCCTTCCGGATCAAGTGGATTACGATATTTCTCCAGATCGAGATAGTTAAATTTGTGATTTTCAACATGCGAGCTTTAGCGAGCATGTTAAAACAGAAATTTAACTTTCGAGATTGGAGAAATATCGTAATCCACGAGCATTCGGATGGATATATTGTTTCTCCAATGACTTTTACTGTTTTCAGGCGCACATTCAATGGTTCAGCACGGTTGTCAACGTTTGCCGCGTTATCTAAACGCCTAGTAACGATGACGTCACAATAGACTTTATGAATGAAATGAAACGCCGCGGGAAACATCACGCAGAAATTTAACCAACGTGTGGATTAAGAATAAAACGTATTTTTTAACCAACTGGGTTATCACGCTAAGAATTGGCGAAAATATAATACGTCTTTGTGACAGCCAAAGATTGGAAATAAAACTGTCCTTAGTGATAGCCCAACATTAAAATCAAAAGCTCACCGTTTTTACAATACAAACATTTATAATAAAACTCACCTTTGCGCCTTTATGACATTTCACAAAACAATAGCAGATGACAATGACAGTGACACCTCCACTACAGACCACCACAATTATTATAATTATAACTGTAAAAAAATATCAAAAGTGCTTGCATGACATATGACTGTGAAGGAAATTATATAAGTGACGATTTTATTCAAAGAATGGGAAAACATTACTTCTGGAATTTTGTCATCTTATAATTTTTTGCGACACTTTACTCGTCTTTTTCTATACTGTATACAAAAAAGACAAAAGAATATTTGGCGAAGATTTTCGCAACTTTGCTTTTCTAACAAATCACGGGACCGGAAATCGCTCGCAAATAATAGTTGATTTATAGCTCTTGCTAGTGCCGGTACCAAGTCCGGCTATCCCGAGTTCCTATTGTGTCCATGTTTGTCTTTTGTCATTTTATTGTTTTTCTCGTGCGGTTCCCTGGGGGATTGTGGCATGTGATTGTGGTTTACGGCCATTGTAGGTGTTTCCTGTTATCTTTCTTATATTAATTATAGTTCCTCTTATTTTTCATTTGAAATTAAAAATGTCAAAAAATTAAGAGTTTGACGACGGGATAAAATATGAATAATTATGACAAACAAGTATGACAAATAAAACTTTAGTTACAGATTGATGAAAAATATTCAAACAGAATATTCATAATGTTATCTATCATTTTTTAATTATGTAAATACAATAGGTACTGTTAATTACTTTCTGCATAATGTCAATTTATTGACTGTTAACAGAGCAGGACATGCTTACCCTTCCGGAGCACCGGGTGTCCCTCTCAGTTTCACTGGAGTTCACACTGTGAGTGCTTTGTTTTGAATGTTGTGATTTCTGTTTCTGTGCTTTGTTTCGACAACTTTACTTTTTGTCAAAGCAGATCAAGTCAAAACATTTGGAAAGTCAAAAGATTTGTAAAGTAAGTGAGAAAAGAACTGTAAGTCTAAAAAGAAAAATCCAAAGACAATGACAAAGCACAAATATTGCCAAAAAAAAAAAAAAAAAACAATAGGGAAGAGAAAAGCTCATTGAAAAAAATGTAATTTGACAATGGAAAATTGGTAAAAAATTATTACTACCTGTAGGTGTTTGTGACATGCGCACACTGATCAATTTATAATAGACATATATCTTGTAAGATAACTCAAAATTGGAGATTTCTATCTATGTTAAATAAAATGAGTAATAATATTCAACGCAAAAGGATCAATGAGTAATCATAATTCAATTAAAAAATAATGTAACAAAACAACTGAAAAGTCGCCTATTCATCTAATATAAAGTCAATGATTGCGTTTAATATAATGAGAAAAGAAGCTTACTTTTTATTTTTACGACGGGTTTATCATTATTTACAACTGGTACCGTTGTCGTCTCTGTTGTAGCTGTCTGTTCTGTAACCGTAGATGAGGTTGTTCCAGCATCTGTCATAGTAGTTTTTGTCACTGCTGATTCTGAAGTCATCATTGCTTCTGATGCGGACGTTGATGTAGCTGTGTCACTTTTTGTAGACACTAGGCTAGTTGTAGCGTCGGTTGTTGAATCAGTTGTGATCTCTTTTGATGTTGAAGGGATGTCTGTTGTGGACATTGATGTCGTTGTGGCGTCTGTTGTGGACATTGCTGTAGTGGTGGCGTCTGTTATGAACAATGTTGTAGTGGTGGCGTCTACTGTGGACATTGTAGTAGTGGTGGCGTCTGCTGTGGACATTGTATTAGTGGTGGCGTCTGCTGTGGACATTGTAGTAGTGGTGGCGTCTGCTGTGGACATTGTAGTAGTGGTGGCGTCTGTTGTGGACACTGGTGTAGTGGTGGCGTCTGTTATGATTGTTGTAGTGGTGGCGTCTGTTGTGGACATTGTTGTAGTGGTGGCGTCTGTTGTGGATATTGTTGTAGTGATGGCGTCTGTTGTGGACATTGTTGTAGTGGTGGCGTCTGTTGTGGACATTGTTGTAGTGGTGGCGTCTGTTGTAGACATTGTTGTGGTGGTGGCGTCTGTTGTGGACATTGATGTAGCGGTAGCGTCTATTGTGGACATTGTAGTAGTAGTGATGTCCGGTGTAGACATAAATGTCGTAGTGGTGTCCGTTGTTGACGCTGATATAGTGATGGTGCCCGTTGTGGACATTGATGTTGTGGTAGCGTTTACATTTAGAGATGTTGTAGTAAACCTTGATGTAGAGGTAGAATTCATTGTGTCGGCTTCAGTAGACACTGACATAGTAGTAGACTCCTCAGAGCAGGTATTACAACATGTTTCTCTACTTTCTTCATCAGTGCAATTTAGTAATGTACATCCATTTTGTTTGTCTCCATATTCACAACCTTTAATTAAAAAAAATTAATAAAAATAAGATAAAAAATAAACGTCAGTGGTGTTCTCAAATTTGAAAGTATTATTTTTGCTATGTCAGAAACAAGCTATGAAACTGATACATTTTTGCACTTCTGTGAAGTATTTTAATATAACATGATTTTAGTTTCATTACCTCCGTAGAGAATTCAGGTATTTGAATACATTTGTAGCACACTTTTTGGAATAGTATTATTCTCTTTTCATGCCAACGATCATCATTTCAGAGTTTCAGACTCATTACTAGTCTAACAACTTTCAACAAACTACATTTAAATGGTTTCCAATTTAGTTTGAAATTTGAACCATAATTATGAATAAGTACAAATGTATTTGGGACTACGAAAGATGTAATCGATAAGCAGAATAATTGAAAACTAGTAAATTACCACTGAATGATTAATGACAAAAACGGGTATGGAAACCTTCTTACACCAATACATGTTCATATTTTGGTCCTGTTTTTATACGTTTCTATGAATTTAACAAAGTAAGTGAGAACCGAAAAGTCAGTCTAAAACGAACAATCCAAGGACAATTGCATCATCGAAACAACAAAGAAACAAAAACATAACATGAGCACGGCACATTAAAGAAAAATGAAAACACACACATTCACAAAATTGAACAACACAGACCCAATGAAAAACCATGGGTAAGATAAGGTGCAACGGTAAAGCAAGCAAGGCTGCTTCTTACAAGACACCCACCGTGTCGAACATGTCAACTCCGGTAGTAAAGTCATATCCGATAGAGAGAAACCAAGCATAAGTGGCATACAGAAAGATCTGTTGTCATCCGAGAAACTGATATCCCAAAGATGTCCACAAGATCTTGATGTCGACCGTAAAAAATTTGATTTCTTTATGAATTGCGTAATAAGCACAGTTAAATTTTTTTCCATATATCAGTGTTAGACAGAGAAAATTAGTTTTAAAAAAAATTTCAAAAAAAAATCTTTATATTGAAAAAATGAAAGAACTTCCCGTATAAAGTAGAGACCTAAAAGCTCTTGATTTTCTTGTTGAAACGATCTATTTGAGGCATTCGAGGCATTAACTTCACAATGTGTTTTTTGTTCGGGCTGAATTCTGAATGTTAGTATTCCCATGTCTCTGTATCCGATAGGCTTGGTGTGCTGTTCACATGTCTCTATACCCGATAGGCCTCGTATGTTATTCACATGTATCGGTATCCGATAGGCCTGGTATGTTGGTTTGCAAAATCAGTAATTCGAAAAGTTATCATTTTACAGTCAAGATAACAGTAAACATCTACAATGGCCGAAAACTACAACCACATGCCACAAGTCGCAGGGGAATCGCACCAGAAAAACACATAACAGAGTAAAGACAAATGTAAATAACGAAAGTAACTCGGAATAGCCGGACATGTCTAATTTGTTATGTAGAACCAATTTCATAATACAATTTAATTGTCTTTGTAGTGACTGTGATCTTGCAGTACAGAAGAGCATGTTCTTGTAGAAATTAAATTTGCAGAAACTGTGGTATTTATAATATTACCGCCAAAGCTTTTATTTTCACTGTAATATAATAATTACCTGTTATTCCTGTCAGATAATTTCTACAGATAATACAGCAATCTCTATCCTTGTATCGGGAATAATAACACAAGTATGGCTCGGCAGTTATAATAGCTTGACAGTAAGGAGCGTCACCAAATATACAGTTTGCTGTAAAAAAAAGAAAATGGTAACAAATATTTAATTAATGCTGGTGACTTTAATATTTGTGTATGTAACAAAATCTCTTTTCAAAAACTATCACGTTGTAAAGTTGTGTGAACAATCCTCTGAAAAGATCATCCAACCTACTGATAAATTAGACGACTACAGGTACTATAAAAGTATATTCGTACTTCAACTTTTTGTCCTTTAATATTGGCGATGGAATCAAAGAGAGAAAAAAGAGTGTAAGCTTGCATGTGTATAAAATTACTTGTATTTGAATATTCAAAAATTGTCCAAAGAGCATATCGTTGTTTTCCTTCAAACTAACTCACTATCTTTTTAGAATAAAAACTGTCAAATTATCACATCTCTAATAAGCAAAAAAAAAAAAAGAAATGAATTAATGAAAATATAAAATCTTGTGTGTCTCCCTTTTGGCGTCAGAGACATAAAATATAGTGTTTCACCAAGAAGAATTATTTACAAAATAAGAAAAGAAAAAAAAAGACAACATTTAACTTAAAGAGCGTAGTTCACAATTTTAGACCGTTTAAACCGTTGTAGTCCCCCAATCTACCTTTTTTATTTTAAAATTTACGAAACGTTTTGATTTCTCTGCATTGAGCAGCATATCAAGTTCCAGCATTCAAAATTTATTGCAGCGAAAAATTTTATATTTTGTTAACACAAGCTAAAAAGTTTTGGACTTCTCATGTCGGGTAGAAATCCCAAACTAGTAAACTGTTGAGAAATTATGTGTCTTTCTTGAAATTCCCTAACCTAGGATAACTGTGTGATTTAATGATATTATTTAACACATTTTGTGATTATAAAATATCTGCCTTTTTTATTGAAATAAAAAAAATAATATTAATAATATTAGACAATGAACTGTTTTGGTCTCAGTAGTACATCTTAAATATGAAATAAAATTATTCAGAAAAAAAGAAAATCAATGATTCTGAATGCTTATATTGGTTTACAGGATATATATTAAAAATATTTTTTTGCCAATAGATTCTATATTAGTAATTCATCCTCTATTTTTTTACAGTCAAACCTGTATTAACGGGCACCTCAATAAATCTGGCATCTGTTCATAATGGGCAAATTATCCGATTCGATTTTGTATATAAATACCCTCTTTAAAACGGGAACTGCTCAACGCGGGCAGCAGGCAATCCTTTTAGGTCCGAATTGGACTTTAAACTGTATATAACGGGCATGGGAAAATAATGAGTTGGGAAAGAAATGGTGATAATACGTTTAAGTTATCTTTAACCTCGAAATAATACCTTAAATCAATGGTATTTAGCAATCATAGTAGAAAAATTATAATTTTTAAATCTCAAAACATGATCTTAAGTTACAAAACAAGTCATTGAAAATGACATAACACTACATTGTAAATATTAGAATTATATTTGTGAATTTTATTTCCTTACAGAACAATTAACCTCTATATGCAGGCCACCTGTCTTTAAAGAGCAGTATACTCTCTTCCCTTTTTTGTCCGTTGTAGACAGGTTTGACTGTATTTAAATCCGCCTTTGTTCAATTGGCAAAGGTAGCTTAAAAGAAAATGATAAAAGTATGTTTTTTTTTTAAGTATTGAACTATGTTCGAAGCTTACAGCCATTTTATTGCCAGATTCGGGAGAAAAGAGATATATATGTTTTATTTTGCAAAGTTTTCTTGATTTGATTAGTACCCTATGTCGATATTTTCGTCTCTTAGACTATTTGTCGGGCAAAGGAAGACAGTGATTGTAAGAACAGTTTGCCAGTTATTTTTATGTTTGGTAATATTCCACATACATTAAGGCATATTGACATTGACGTATTGTTGTTCGACATCTATCAATAAATTTCTCTCCAACCGGTGCTAGGAGTCGTCTTGAAACTTGTTTGAAGTATGAGCAAAGCTCATTGATAAAAACCTCATGTTGACATAAAAAAATAACAATGTTGTTCTATTTCTTGGTTTTACTACGTATTTCTAGATTTCCACTTAAAAATACTGAATCTTCATTCCGTGTATGGTACTCGGTAGATGTCTTTGGAACTGGATTTGGCTTCATATTTCGATTTTTTTTGGTAATGAGTACTTCTTTTGTTACAACTTTTGGATTATGGATTTCCATATTATTTGATAATAATGCTGCTGATTAGAGGTAATTCCTTGAAACACGTGTACAGCATAACTAAATTTACAGTTTTTTTTATGCAACATCGGTATTTTTTGTATTTTGTTTTGGTCTCATATGCCTTTAATCGAATCCTTTGATTGTTTTTTGAAGATCTTCGACGCATCATCCTAGTGTTATTTGTTATAAATTGTCTGAATTAGTTTAGGACAAATGATTGAACTACATCTTTCTCACTGAACTAAATAAACAATGAAAGGGTATGGAGTAAATGCATATGAGACAAAGTCTCTACAAATACAAAGAATCTTATTGTGGAATTTTACAACAAAATTTTCATTTATCATATAAAGTCTATGAACACAGTTATTTCAGTTATGAAGTATTTGTTCTTGAGAGAATTTCTCATATGGATATTTTATCATACTTTCAAATTTTGGTATTTTATTTTAATTTTTTGTTATTGCCATCCTGGCAATCTGTTTATACATCGCCTTAATTAACAATATAAAGTTTTTTTACTATCGACTCAACGACAGTCATGGTTTTGTCTCTACGCTGTAATTGCCCACTAGCTAAGGATACAAGTGCTTTTGTGGGGCTTCTGATGACAGTTACTTTAAGAGCTCTTTGCAAGTTTATTCGGCTAAAAAACATGGATGTGTCGTTGTTCGACGATCAAAAATGAATTCCACTGGAACCTGTGCATGGGGTCGTTTTGAACTTTCTTTGAAATATGAGCAAATATAATTTTTGAAAGATTCATGGTGACTTCAAGATAAAGAACAACAATAAAAGCGTTGCCCCTTTGCTTGGTTCTACCATATATTTGTGAAGACTTTGTCCGATGTGCATTTACTACATATCAATCATTTAACGTCTTTACAGGGACCTGAT
>MJUU01052465.1:77437-88492 GCA_002080025.1 Modiolus philippinarum | reverse complement strand
CAATCATATACAGTTAAAATACATAATACATATAATAAGATATGTTGAATATACACTTAAAAACTATCATGTATGTGCCAATGAGAGACTGTGTAAAAACCTATATACAGTATATGGTTATATACAATATGTGTATACTATATGCTTAAAATATACTAAACGAACATTCGTCATCTTAAATTCTTAGAATATAAAATACCGTTTCTCCTCATTAAAATATTATTGCAGGTTTTGGTAACAGAATTACATATTTCATGATTACTGAATAAAAATGAAAATTTTTCATCATTTATAGAAAGAGTTGAAAAATCATTATTGCATCTCGTAATATCTATAAACAGTGACTGTCTAAGATCTTCATACAATGGCCATGTTAACAATACATGTTTCTCATCTTCTACATTATTACAATTTATGCATAATCTTTCATTTAGTTCTAACCTTTCATACCGACCAGTTTCAATCTTTAATGGCGCTACGCCACATCTAAATTTTGCAGAGGCACTACGATGACGAATAGGTATATTTTGTAACAAATACGGTTCAGTACAGTATGACAACTTAAACAATTTATATGTTCTCAATTTACTACCTTGGCCATATGTAGCCATTCTTTCACACCAATCTAATTTATATTTATTTAACATTTCCTGTTCTAAATGATAGATTGTACTTTTATCAAGTATATACTGGTTAATATTACAAAACCTTTCCATTTCAACATCTCCATTACTTGATAACTTATTACTACCCTTTCTAATTGACCATTTAAACACTTTATAATTTATTCTATTACTTTCCATTTTTGTACACCTTGACCAATGTCTAAAAACATTAGTCCACTGTCTGACACATTGGGGTTTCCAACCCATGTCGTCAGCTACTGCATCATTCGGAGTATATTTTAATACTCCCATGAAAAATCTCTTGACTCGGTTCTGAACTGCTGAAATGCAGGAGTACTCAGTTATTCCAATTACTATATTTTCTTTTTAATCACTTATTAATCAATTATTTGGAAGTTCTAATCATATTTTGCAGGTAGAGCGTTAAAGATATTTTACCTGTGTTTGTTTGTACATATACGTATAACGACAAATATTTATTTTGGATGAGCGGAAGTGAAATTTTGAGATAGTCTGTCTTTTGACCCATTTCGAGTATCCGGAGTTACCTCCCCTGATTAAAAATAAGCGGCTATCGAGGATTATCTTTAACATAGAATATAACGGGAAGGTTGCAGAAAAAATCCTATAACTTCGGTGTGGAGTAAGTCTAGGTCAAATCTTTTGGATATGATGTTGATACAGCCTCGGGGTATAATCCAACATAATTTTCATGACGCTCAACTTTACAGGTAAGCTACAGGTATCTGTTAATTGCACTTGGAATCAACAGGATGTGACGATGACTTAATAAACATCTGTTTATTAATTTGACCTCCCGTTATATTCTATGTTAAAAATAATCCTCGATAGCCGCACATTTTTAATCAGGGGAGTTACCTCCGGAAACTCGAAAGTCGTCAGTAGTCAGACACACACTACCATAGTTTGTTACCAGCCAATTTCAGATTCTACTTGAGATACAAAAGGTTAAGCTAGCTGGATCCGATCAAGCATAGTTGTTAAAAGCTCGTTGCTGAAGGCCTTATGGTGACTCCAAGATGAAGAACAACAATATAAGCATTGTTCCATTTCTTTGTTTTTACCATTTCTTTGTAGAGACTTTGTCTCATGTGCATTTACTCCATATCCCTTCATTGGTTATTCACAGTGAGTCGTTTGTAAACCGTGTAACCATGCTTCAAGTCGTGTTTAATTTGTGTAATGTGCTATGTTGAAACCTTTTTAAATATACTTTGGAGTAAGCAGTTCAATGATTATTTGCAGTGAGCCTTGTATAAGTCAAGTTTCACAAGATGTATAGTAAGCTGCAAAAAGGATTCTCTATATTAATCCATTAGATATTATTTTCTTAGTATGTAAATTTGTACTTTCATTTTATTTATGAAGGAATCTATCATAATCTGTCCATGTTTTGCTTGAAGCATTATTATTATTGTTAAAACAGGCAAAGGTGATCACTTATACACAATTACATTTAATTGCTGATTTGTTATAATTGATGGATTTTATAATTTCACAATTTGAATAAGTATGTAAATAATCATTCATTCATCATTTCCATTTGTTTCACTATTATATATATCATCCCTATTGGATATATTTGTGAATTGCAGATTACATATTTTATATAACGAAGGATATACTCAACAACATGAAAGAAAATACTGTGTATTCCTCTGTACCTTAACATTCAAAAGCAAATAGCTCTCAAAATACTAATTGGAGCATATTGAAATTTTTACACATAGTTTCCAATATCACGGAGACTAATTTGTGGAAAAATGCAATATTTAGGAATTCTCAATTTCGCAGTTTTTCTCAAAACCCCTCTTTTATCCCAAACAATGCAAAAATTAATAAAAATTGTGAATTTAATTTGAATCTTAATCTTACCTGTTAGGTGTGGAAAAAAATACTGTTTTTATAACTGTAGAAAATACGACTTCCGAACAAACCCATTCAGAGAAGATCAATTTTTTGAATTTTGTTTTCTTACACATGCAATGGAAACCGTGGCTGTGACTTTGAAATGAGAAATATTTTGACAAAAATCAATTTGCTTGATCTCGACATTTGAACTTTAAAGAATACAAAAGGGCCGACATTACTGAAATATCTAGGGAGCTTAACAACATTAACAAGTGGTGTGTGTCTCTGTTGTTGAGTATATTTTAGATCCCAAATATATATTAAATAAATGTTTGACTTATAGAGATGATGAAAGAGAACCCATCTAGAGTAAATATTTAATTATGATCAGAAAACCCTACCTCAGAGGTTAAATAAAGGTAAGTTTTATGATTAAAACATTTCTTTAGCTGGTTGTGGTTTTTAGTGCAGATTTTAATGGTGATTTGTTCTGTATCAGTTTTTAAACATTTCATGGCTATTGGTCTACCAAACATTTTGATTTGATCTCCTATGAAGGGGTACAAGGTGGCGAACGTTTCAGGAACTTGGATATTGATAGCATGGATAGTAAACCACACAATTATTATAGCTTACAGTATAATTTGTCTGATGTTTTGTCCTTTATGGTAGAATTCCACGACATCTTCAAAAGCAATAAATGGAACACAATTCGAATAAATTAGTCTATCGTGGAAATTATTTTTCCCCCTTATCTAAACATATTTAAAAAGATTGAAGAACCCTAAATCCTCTGAAAAATGTGACTGCTGTCTGCTGTCTTCAACTTTTATTTACTAGTATTAATCGGCTATTTTGCAAGCTGTTTGCAGTCGAATACCCAAAAGATGATTTACAGATATTCATGGTGTGAAGCTAGCCCGACAATAACCACTAGCCCATAATAAAGAAGAGTGTGTTCGCATGTTCGGCCAATTTTTTTGAAATTCTTATACAGATAAATAACAATGTTGGACCCTAATAGATATCTCTCCCGTCCCTGATTGGCCGCTTAATTGATTTCAAAAGTTAAGCTGACCTAATCAGAAAAACTGAACATACTCACTAGAGAGTGAATTTAAGGTCACTTACAGAATCCATATAGTAGGCCTACCAAAGATCAACTAAAATACTACATATCATTGACCTACCATTAATGACTTTGATAATTCAAGAGAGACAAAACATGCTCAATAGACTGAGAAATAGAGGTAAAAGGACAAAAGTCATTTGCCAATCGGACATGTGCTACCCAAGTGCAAGGTTCATACAAAACATCATCGACTTATAATTTGTTGAGAAACAGATCTAATCAGAAAAATTAATGGAGTCACTAGACCGTGAAATTGAGGCCGAGGACCTACCACTTAACTGGCCTATTTAGAGAAACTTAATGTTGTCACTAGTCCGCTAAGCTGAGGTGAAGGACAAAGACATATGCTAGAGTGACATGTACTATCCAAGACCTATGTACATATCAGTTTAACCCCTTCACTATAATTTGGAAAACTATTCTTTTTTTTTTACTTTTTCTACAATAATTGAAGTTGAAAACCATCTTCTTAAACTTTGAAATGTATTCTTAGTTACATGTATATATGTGACCGATGCTAGGTAGACAATAGATGGAAGAATAATTGACTTGACAAATGTCACCTTTCCTATCATAGTAAGATTTCTCTTGTTTCAATCATTTACAATTTTTCTGCTTTAGCAAACTGTTTATCAAAATTTATTTTCTGACATTTTGACTAAAATATACCCGTGAGCATTTCACTGATCCCTAAACCCAATTTTTCTTTTTTCAAATTTATCTTTGCATTGTTTTAATCGCACAATCTAAAGTCCTTCATTTCCATTTCTGTAAAGAACAAGACCTGATAATGAACCAAATATTCCAATTAGATTTAAAGCCTGTAAGATCTCTTTTTTATTTGACAAATAGAGTAGTATCATCTGCATATTGACTTAGCTGAAGACTCTATATGAGTTTTCCATCTAATTTTATTCGAATCACGTTATGGTCTTGTCTAATCCTACATGCAAACGTTTCAACATCCATAACAAATATCAACGCACTAGCAGGATATCCTTGTTGAATGCATCTAGAAATTGGAAAAGATGCTGATATCCTACCATTTCTTTGTATACAACCTTTAATATTGGTAAATATGGTCTTTATCCATTTTAAAATTAAGGGTTGGAATTTTTGAAAGGATATATACATGAAATCCGATTTAAAAGAATGAAATGCTTAAAAAACAAGGAAAAGGATTACATCTATACTACCGTGTGTCTTGAATTTGTCTGATATTGAATACCACTATATATCTTTTGTTTACCAAACCGTTTTGCTCACTACTAATAATCTTATGAAAAAGGCCAAAAAGTTCACATGATTTTATACCCGTCGGGTAACATTTTATTAATTCTACTACTTAACTAAATATGATGTTCCTACATCAAAGGCTTTTCAAAATATCCTGTATTTAGTTGAAGTTCAATCCGCCGTCGTCGCCAACGCCTATGGCTCTCTTTCAGCGAATTTCGCCGCGGCGAGACAAAAATGCTAGGGTTAATATGTGTTGTTTTGATTTCTAATTAAATCAATGGCCAAGTAGAGGGTGATTTTTTGGAGCTCACGCTTTGACCAGTTCTATTCATTGTAAAAATACGTTTTTTCACACGATATTACCGACAAGAAAATGACATTTTTAAAAGTTTTTCTTTATCCTGAATACGATATACCCACCTGCCATATAATTTCAAATGCTGCGAAGTGCTCCTAGAAAAGTCCAGTCGGCATTAGCCATTTGGTCCAAATTGTCGTGCTCACTATACTGTATCTGTAGGAATTATTTGACACATACCAGAAGTTCCCTTGGGTGGTGTCCCTCCCTACCGTTTAAAGTGTGATATATTATTTTGAAAACAGTTCAGATCCCCACCCCTTAACCATATATATATATATATATACTCATTATAAGATGAAATTGATTGATACATACCAGAAGTTCCCTTGGGTGGTGTCCTGCCAACCATATTAAGTGTGATAGATTATCTTGAAAACAGTTTTTTTTAAGTTTAAACTTATTTATTTTGCTCACAAAATGCAAAAGGGATCAGACACAAGTTTTTCAAACTTACAAAAGTCTCCACCCATATACAATATACAATAATTACAATAATAGAGCATGTAAATATAATATTCAGTTCGTCTATGTATAGGCTGAAATGAAACAGAAAGACAAATTAAGGATAAAAGAGAGTTTAAAAGATCAATGAGTTAACGGAATAAAGTTGGATTGGTTGATGAGGTGTATGTACTGTCCTGGGGAGTTACACTAATAAAAACCTCTCTGTCATACTTGTTGACATACGCCATATAGCGGTGCTCGTTGGTTATAACTTGATGTCAGTACACATAGCGCTCTCTGCACAATGTCACGTGACCCTCCATGATTAGACATTTTGTGAATAAATACGTTTTTTTTTTGCAACAATGAACTAAAAATACAAAAAAACGAAATATGTCATGTGTGTCAGAACTATAACTAAATACCGAAGTTACCGTGAATTTACTTTCTGCATATGCGCATTTCGACAACTTATGTCTCATCAGTGCAGATAAAATCTAAACGTTTGGAAGACCATTAACTCAAAGATGATTAAAAACTGATAGAGAACAAATAACCAATATGATCTAAATGTAAAGCCAAAAGCTAAGGACAGAGCTTTGCGTGAGGGAGATACTCCTTAGTTTTCAATAAAATTTACAAAAATTTAGATATTGTAAGGTTCCAAAAGTAATCGGCTTTCGGGTCAGCACCGAAGTACTGACTACTGGGCTGGTGAATACCCTCGGGGACTAACAGTCCACCAGCAGTGGCATCGACCCAATGGTAACAAATAACTAAATACCGAAGTTACCGTGAATTTACTTTCTGCATATGCGCATTTCGACAACTTATGTCTCATCAGTGCAGATAAAATCTAAACGTTTGGAAGACCATTAACTCAAAGATGATTAAAAACTGATAGAGAACAAATAACCAATATGATCTAAATGTAAAGCCAAAATCAGCTAAGGACAGGAATGAATATATCAGGAATGAATATTCACTTTTCCATAATTTTGCGGACTTTCACTTTAATATATTCGTAGAGGTGCTTGAAAATTTGTTCATTTTGGACATCATTTAGAGTTGCACTACCACAGGTCACTAAAGTTTGAGATTTACAAAACAATCAGAAGGTAGCCATCTGAGATTTTGCAAAAGATTATGTCTAGTACGGGTGTAGTTTGGACATTGAAAAAAGAAGACTAGTGGTAAGAATCTTCGCGAATAGCACCACAACGACATGAAAACAGTTGAGATCCACACCACTACAATGTATGTGTCTCCATACTGGGTTCTGTAGTCCAGTCAGGATTTATACAAATAAAATATTTCTGTTATCAAGTTAGATCAGTTTCTTTTCAAGAATCATTCAATCGGTTTGCTTTAAGTGAGGGCAGGCGTATCATGCGCTCTTGTTACGGATGTTTATTTACATATTTTATCCAAACTGGTTAAAACTGCCCCTTACTCTCTGGCAGCAATACTTCTGCATTCGCACAATAAAAATTAAAAAAAAATAAAAAGGACTTGCGGACGATTTTTCAATTGCAACGTACGGCGTTCAACCCAGGGAATAAAGCGTAAAAAAGGGGGAATACAGCGTAAAAAGGGTTTGAACTACAGCTTAAACAATTAAATAAAAAAAAACAGGAAACACCTACAATGGCTGAAAATTACATGCAACAGTTTGCTTGGAAACTGAATATCAAAAACCCAATACAGGTCTGACGACCACAATATTGAAGGGAAAGAATTGGACAAAACGTAATTTTGAAAGATGGATCAAAAGAAGCTGGCCGCTAATCTGCCGGTTAGCTCCAGAAGCCCAGCATTCTGGTTAAAACTGTTGCACTACAAAAGAAAAAAGCGTTGACTTAGCCAAGATCGAAATCAGCCGTACAATAAGGGCTTGGTGCCCGATTCATTGTTAGGTGTCATTGTAAAATTATACATGTCATGTAGTCTCTTTGAAAGTCGGATTGACAAAGTTGACAGAAAGGCAATGTCAGGTCTGATTATTAATTATTCTGTTGTCATTAATATTCTGTGTACAATTCACACCTTTATATGTAAACAGTTGACAAGGACTAACAATAAGTACTGTTATCATTATAGAGACAATCTGCCTTTGGACATATTAAACTTGTACAGTAAAGACAAACATCAAACATGTACCCAGTATACAGGTACTATAATCGTTTTATGTAACTATTTGTCGAGAAACTGATTCTGCCTCTGGAAATATAAAAAGTGTACCCAATATAAATATACATTGTAAAAGTCAATTCCTAACAATGATGAATAACTTAGATAGCATTATATTATTTGCTATATAATGAATATAGTAACCAAACTCTGCATACATTTTGAACCAGCTTAAACAAACCATTTACATTAATTTGAGATATACACTCGGACGTAAGCTCGTATGTTAGTCAACCCAGTGTAAAGTTGATCTATCACCAATGGTTCACTGCATGTGCAAGGTTTGTAAGCATCTGAAGGGAATAACTGTAAGTCAAAGAGATCCAATTTGTATATTTGTTTACCATAACCTACATACATACTGGATCATACTGCGATTTTCATCTTAATGTTGATGCAGACGAAGGTGGACGCCAGGGAAACCCCAATAGTCCTCTAAACTTTACTGGTACGAAACAAAAATGTGGAATTAGGAGAGACAAATTAATAATAAAAAAAATAATGAAATGGTTGCATGTATGTAAAGATTGCACAAAAAAGAACGTATACTAACATACAAACTTCTGAAAAATTGTTTCCCTTTTTTCCGTGAGTAAGTATAAGATGCATTGGCACCTGGGCGGTTGAAAAGCCATCAAACAGGGGAAAAAAGACATTGCTCTATTTTTTTTTTGTTTCTGGTGATTAATATTTCTGTGTTTTACGTTGGCGTCGTTATTAACATTTAAAACGAATACAAATAATTAAAACATTCCATACAAAAAATATCAACATCGAGGAAATGATCGGAAACTGTTGGAAGAAAACTTTTTTTTGAAGCTGTCAATCATTAACCTGTCAACAGATGTCATTTTAGTACTTACCTGTCTAAATGTGATAAATATATAGATGAAAGAATTACCAATATTTGTCATTAACTACAACCAGAACATTTTTTATGTGACTTTAATATGCATATACGGTATATGAAGGGATATCCCCTATTATTAGTAATATAATTCGATATGGTGTTTGAACGCAAAGGAGCATGAGTCCAGAGTAAATTTTACAGACAAATAATAAAATTTTATTGGGACGACTTTCATTTCTGCGAATTTTATAAATTTCAAAATTTTCATTTCCGGGAATTTCTATATTTCTTTTCCGGCAAAAACTTATACATCGTTTCGGAGATTTTTGTTTAGAAAAAAAACTTAAGGATGTGATTCAAGTTCCCTGCAAAGGTTTCTATTAATGTACATATCTTAAAGGTACACAAAGGACTAGGTGAACAAACATATGAAAATATATTGCCGTGTTTCGGTTTTATGTAACAAAATATCGAAGTTACTCTGAATTTATAGGTTCTGCAGATGCGCATTTCGACAACTTATGTCTCTTCAGTGCAGATCAATCAAAACATTTGGAAATCCATAGACTGAAATATGTGTTAAAGCTGATAGGGATCAAATTACCAATAGGATCTAAATAGAAAAGCCAAAATCATCTAGGATGAAGCTATACATGAGGGCGATACTCCTAAAGTTTCAACCAAATTTCCTTAAATTTAGATATTACAAGCCAGTTTCAAAATAAGATCGCTTTTTGGGCTAGCAACGAAGTACTGGCAACAAGGTTGGTGAATACAATGATAAATGTAACCATTTTAGATAAACAATAATAAATGTAACCATTTAAGAGGATATCCTCTATCAGTTTCCCGTAGTGAAAAGGAATTCAATGTTTATATGAACAAGGATTGAATTTTGTACCTTGCTGAAGTATTCTTCTCTTTTTATAATTCCCGGAAATGATGTATATAAGTGAAAACATTATTTTATAAAAATCTCGGAAATGATATATGAATATTCCCGGAAATGAAAATAAATTTTCCCGGAAATGATATGCCAATTCCCGGAAATGAAAATCTTCGTTTTAATGCGATCAAAAAAGGACACTGGAGTTATTGAAATTACTATGATGGTGTCCGATAGTAATCGGTACAGGTCTAAGGACATATTTTTAGCAAAACATTCAGACTAATGCTAAATACTGGTAGGCTCTCAAGAAAACAAGTATAAAATGTATCATATAATTTTTTTGTGTGTTTTTGCTTCTTTTATCATATAATTTATTTGCACCAGTATAGTGCCACAATTCGATCTGAAGTAGAAAATAAATCTATTTTTGTGATACAAGTATAGTGGTTGCTCCAAAAAGAAGTATTGATTTTGGGTCTTCTAAAATCAGTAAACACGTTCCATTTTATATTCGCAAAATATTTTATGTGTTAATATACAACATACATTCTACTTGGAACTGGGGCAATGTTTTAATTGGCCCTGACTTAATGAATACGAGATTCGCGACAAATATCTGTATTGGATTAATACACTGATCCACCCATTTCTGTAAAAAAAAATGGCAAATAATCCATTGTGGAATAAGAGTGGAAATTACTCAAAATCAGCTGAATTTGTGCCATTTTACAGGCTTTCGAATAGAGGGGGTTCGAATGAGGTTCCAGTTGAACTTTTTGCCTTTTTGTCAATTTTTGCTTATCTCTTGTACGAAATTTATAACTTTTTGTCTAGATAGTGGGATTTCGGTATTGCATCCACAAATACAGTTAATGATATGATTAAGAAATACATTAAGTCCATTGCAAATCTGGTCAATTGTAAATAATTACAAAATACCAAAGTTACTGTGAATTTAGTTTCTGCATATGCACATTTCGACAACTAATGTCTCATCAGTGCAAATTAAATCAAAACATTTTGAATTCCATGAACCGAAATATGTGTAAAAGCTGATGGAGAACAAATTACCAATAGGATCTAACTAGGAAAGCCAAAATCAGCTAAGGACAGAGCTATGCAAGAGGGAGATACTCCTTCAGTTTTAACAAAAATTCTCTTAAATTTAGATATTGAAAGTTTTTGACAAAATCCGGGTTACCGAGTAAATCTGTACATTGTATACGATTTTATACAGAGAAAATCGGTACATTATATACAGAGGGAATCGGTATATACAGATTAAACAATATACACAGAGCACATCAGTACCTTGTACATAGAGTACTTCAGTACAATGTACATTGGGTGATCTGTACAATGTGCACAGAATAAATCAATACGATAAACACATGGTATATGGGTACGCTAAACACAGCGTAAATCAGAACATTAAACGCAAAATGAAAATCA
>MJUU01052465.1:49489-59824 GCA_002080025.1 Modiolus philippinarum | reverse complement strand
GTCGCATGCATCTATAAACATCCTCACTCTCTTGTGTAGTAGAATTTCTTACTTTAGGGTGGTGAATTTTTCGTATTTACATTCTTTACGTTAGGTTAGGGTTAGGGTTAAGGTTTTGGGGTAGAGATAGGGTTAGGGTTAGTGTTCTAGGGTTAGGTTTGGTTTATTCATGAGAGTAGCCAAATATGATAGGGAACCCTAAAGTAAACTTAGGCCGAATTTCTCTGTGTTTACCCACATGCACTTGCATAAAATGTCAGTCCTTCTCTATCGGTAGGTACTGACAATTTCTATGAAATAAGTGTCTGCTTTTAATGTGTAATACAAGAGTGTTTTGCTGGCTGATCAGAGCCTAGGATTGAATCAAGTCTAATAAGTTGGCCAGCCATTTTATTTTCGGGGGGGGGGGGGGGATTTGTAAATCTTTGTTCCATTGAAATAGATATTCTAACCCTAGTACAGTAGCTGCTAATGGCACTTACATAGCACCCGGGATATAGAAATAGGACGCAGTATTCCAAGCTGTGGGGTACAACCCCTTCAAAACTGGATATCCGTGGTTGTGCGGGATGAATAAATACACAACCCATCTTTCGGATGGGATGTAAACTCAGGTCCACGTGATGAAAGAAATGCCATGCTTCCTGCACGTTATAGAACCCTTGTAGCAAGCTCTTTTTTGAGTGGTCCATAGGTGATTGGCTACAAGGCTAAATTCCCCACCCCTTTTGATTTCACCCTACTTTTCCAGTGGCAGTCAGAATTTCCTGTCCCATGACCCTTTCAATATCTGAATGTGATTATTCATTAACAAACTTGTTTTCGTCTTGATATAGCTGAAATATTGCTCAGCAGACATTAAACAATATTCAGTCAATCACTTACATTGCTACTGTACCACAGATTTTCCAAATAATTCCCTACCGATGACAGTCGATTCCAGTAAATCCGTCCATACAGTAAGTCCGCCCACCATCAAATTTTCGCATACATCACATCCGTATCAAATGTTAACTTCATCTGCTTTATTCTTCTGTTTGCCCACAACTCAACGGCTGGAAGATTGAAAAATTTCTTGTAGGTATCCCTTTTCATATTCAACTACGTTGCTTGCCTGTGTCTAGCAAATATCAGACAATGTAACCGAAACAAGCACATGTTACACTGTTTATTTTCATCTGATTAATATTCATAAGCTGCCAGTACAATTACAAAATGACAAAGTCGGTGCTTCTCACAAAAATAAGGGTTGATAATCTAATTGTTGGGTGGTTGGATTTACAGGAAAAGCTCACTCAACATGTAAACACAGGTCAGCCACGTGTTTGGTTAATTTATTTGCGTTTAAATCAGTTCATAGGCATGCAGTTCAATATTTGCTTTAAACTTTTAATGAAAAACAGATAACCATCGAGATATTATAGTGATTTTCGTAACCCAAAGCTTAGGTGGGCAGTTTTACCGGACGGCATTGTACAGTCTTAATATTTGTAGGTCTAACTGACAACACAGACATTTTGACAGAGGGACCAGTAAAAGATTGTAGTGTCAGTCCAAGTACATTTGAGACTTTATTTTGTTATTGCCAGCATAGCTTGTCAAAAATCTTATATAATTGACTACCTCTCAAACAAAATTGAATATCTCTCGGACAAAAGAACATTCCAAACAGGAAGTTTTAAGTATTCACAAACTGAATTAGGACAATTATGACAATTTTCTGGATTTTCCAACATGTCCAATAACACAAATGATGTGGAATCTTTTGCTCCAATGATATTTTGGGAAGCCGAATAAGCCATAAAAGACTGCCAGACCAAAATGTCCACCCAATTGAAATGTATTAAGTGAAGACTGCAGGTTTAAAATTCTGTTGTAACTTGTTTTAGAATATACAAAAAACAAACAATTCTGGTTTACCAGAAATGTCAAGTTTAACAAAACTTGGAAAAACCAGAAATTACATCCATTATTCTCATACATGTACATGATGTAGTTCTGTTCATATTCTTTACTTTATTCCACAATATCAATATGTAAGGCCATAATCTATAAAATGTTTGTTTCCCCTTACCTGACCCTCCCTAATGATGTTGAGTAGGTAGGTAGGAAGGAATTTTTTTTTATAAATCTTTATTAAATAAAAGTAAAAAAAATTTTTTTTTTGGAAAAGTCAATAAAATAATTTGGGTAGGCCCTATTTTCAGGGTCGGTAGGGTAAGGGGAAACAAACTTAATTTTAATTTTGGCCTAATAATTTCATAATTAATCAATTTTGGATCATCATTGTGTAGTCCTCTTAAATAACATATTGTATGTACTAAAGTCTTAATGAATTGTATAGGAAGCATATCCTATCAACTAAGATTTTGACTGTTGTCAAATATTTTGTACCGGTAAACAGGGTAAATGTCATGCATGAAAATGATGAATGTGGTCATCTAACATGTGTCTAAGAACTTTATTAACATGATCAGTTAAGCAGATTGTTTCAAATATATCTTAAAAAAAATCAAAATTGCTGATATGGGTTAAACCATTGATGAATATGATTGTAGTAAGAGATTGTCATTGTTACAGATGATGGAACTATTTTATTTTTATATTCAACATGATAAAATACATTCATTGATGCCAATTCTCATTTTATATTTCAGGTAGAGGAAATTCATACAGATCACCAATGAAACGGGTAAGTATTCATCCTAGGAATCACTGTGTAAGAAACATGTTTGGGTGAAATTTCAACTTTAATGATCGATTTAAGTGTTATGGCATGTTTGGCATGTTTAATGCCATTCAGAATTGGCTCTTCATGCTTTATTATACCCCCGCAAACAAAAATATAGGAATCCATATACTTTGTCAGTGCATGTTCTCCTAAACCACTGCTTGGATTTTGATGAAATGCTGCACATTTGTAGTACACATTTGAAGATGTGCATGAAGGAATATGGTTGCTACCTGAAATTTTGAAGGGGAAATAATTTGCCTTTGAATATTATCTGGCAAAAAGGTGTGGGGGGGACTTTTTAGCTCATCTTCTCTTAAATGGCTGCTTGGATTTTGATGAAATGTTACACGGTTTTAGTACACCACCTGAAGATGTGCATGAAGTAATATGGTTGCTGTACGAAATTTTGAAGGGGAGATAATTCATCTTTGAATATTTTCTGGATAAAAGAAGGGATGAACCTTGTCAGCGCATGTCATATTAAACAGGTACTTGGGTTTGATGAAATGCTACACAGTTGTAGTATACTGTCTGAAGATGTACATGAAGTAATATGATTACTGTCCAAAATTTTGAAGGGGAGATAATTTGTCTTTGAATGTTTTCTGGAAAAAAGGGGAGATATATCATTGTCCATACTTGTATTGTGTCCACTTTTCATTTGTACTGTGTCCACAACTGTATTGTGTCCAAACACATTTAAATTTACACTTGCCATTTTGATTCAAGGTTCAATTACAATTGGGGGTATAAATGGCTGTCATCCAGCAACAGCTCCAAGTTTACACTGACATGTGTTGTGTTATTTTTTTCTGTGTTTTATATTTATGTGTTTGGATGATTTCTGTTTATTATATCAGGTATATGTGTTTGTGTCGGTTTCTTTATCATCAAAAGACTTGGCATCCCATCCAAGCTTGCCATTAGCTAGTGGATAATATAGATTAAGATTGGACCTTATTTTAATGAAAAGTTTTTGCAGGAAATGATGTATGTACATCATGTACATGTACTACAGCATTGATAAACATTAATTACAATGTATATCATTATTTTGCTAATTTAAATTTTTATAGCCACCAAGAATAAGGAAAAAGAACCAGAGATTTTACAATGATGATGAAGATACTACATATTCACCTGCCAAATCACCACGGAAACAGCCTAAAGTTGTAAATGTAGGTATTCCTCTTCTGCCAGATTGCTACGGAAACAGCCTAAAGTTGTAAATGTAGGTATTCCTCTTTTATGAAATCACAAAGGAAACAACAAAGTTGCAAATGTAGGTACTCAGTTATCTCCACGGAAACAACCTCAAATGATATAAACACAAGATAAACTTCTGATTAATGTATATCAAAGTTTGAGAAAACTATTTTAACTCTGCCAGTCACAGGACTGACAGGACAAAATCTGTCAGTCCTGAAGATTTCCAGACAGTCCTCTGCATTATTGACATTATAAAAAATCTAAAATACAGTCGGACATGGGACTGGCAATCAGCTATAACGCTCAGTCCTACGACATTTTAGACAGTCAGAACTGACAGATTTTGCAAACTCTGTATGTATATATAGACATGTTACGATTGTTTTTTGATTTATCACATTGGCTATAGGGGGAAGGTTTGGGCCCAATAAAACTAGTTTAACCCTGCTGCAGCAGGTTTGCGCCTGTCCTAAGTCAGGAAATTTATTAAGCCTTTGTGTGTCTTGTCTGTTTTCTAGTTAGTTTACTTTGTGTCTATAGGAGTCTAGGATGATGTTTATTTTGCTGAACTTGATTACTCTCCCATTTAGGGGCCGACTGACCTGCGGTTGGGTGTGAGGTTTCCTGACCGTTCATTGAAGATCTTATGGTGGCTTTGAGTTGTTGTTACTACTCCCCTTTGGGTCGTTGTCTCTGTGACACATTCCCCATTTCCATTCTTTCTTCTATGATAGAATTTATCCTTTCCAGTTGTTGGCTATCATAGTTGTGTTGTTGAACATGTTGAAAGGGTTAAACAATTAATTATTTGAGCTTAACCCTTGAAACTGTAGAACTAGGATAATCAATAACTTGTAAATGATAGATTTTTTATCTCTATTTCTGATTTAAAAGACTGATTTTCGTGTTTTCCAGATGTAACCCTGTTGAGTGCTTTTTCCCGCAACACTGTGATTAAGCAGAAGTGAAAATGACATCCTTATGGAAATCCACAAAACAAAGGGTCCATAGGGTATTTAAGATCAATAAACTATATACATGTTAGATTGATACAGTTCACCCTCGTTATATCACTTCATTTTGCACCAGGCAAAAGGGTGGCGATATGTATCAAGGGAATAAATTACATAGAAACTATTTATCTTTTGGAAAAGTGGACTTTGATGAAGGTTGGTGATAAATGAAGAACCTCCCTGAAAGAGGGGTACTGGTCGTGAACCAGTTATTGCCATTTTCACACTGTGATTTCGAAATTGAATTTTTCAACTCAGACTAAACTTTTAATGCGTTACATTGTAAAAGTTTACCACGGAATACGTTATCCCATCGTGTTGATTTTAAGTTTCATTGCACATGCACACTAATATAGTCATTTTAAAAGTGTTGGATTTGTCAACAACTTTTGCTGATGTGTGTACCAGTTATCACCATCTTTCAAAATATACATAAGCTTTTCATAAAATTGTTAAGTATGAAAAAGAAAGGAAATGGGGTAAATGTCAAGGAGACAACATCTCATATTCAGGTTAAAACGACCCAAATCAAAGCATCTAGGGGTCACCGTATGGTCTTCAACACAGTCAGGAACCTCACACCATATAGCAAGCCCTAAATGTACACTTTTATCTACTGAAGTACTCTAAAAAGGGATGAACTAATAGGGAATAAAGAATGAAAGGTCAGCCAATGCAATTTTCAAACTGAAAGTAGCATGCTTTTTTCAATGCGCAATTGGCTCAATTTTGTTCACAATGACAAGAAAATTGAAGACCTTTACCGCCCCAATTCATCTTTATTTGACTATTTGAAGAGAAAGCAACATAGTTAGTTTTTATTTCTGGCAGAAAATATAGCTGACACCCCAAGTTCTCTTTTGCCACATCACATGTAAAAAATCTATTTTTAACTTATTATCATATGTGACCCCCCACATAGCAATATATATTCTAAAGGGGCTCCCAAGGGATTTTATCTCAGATTTCACTGTTTTTAAAGATTAAAACAAATTTCTACAAGGAATGTATTTTTAGGATATTGTTGTCACTTCTATACATAACCGTGTAACAAAAGTCACGCGCAATCTCGAAGCACATGAAAATTGGCGATAACTGGTACACGGTGATAACTGGTACTTGACCAGTAGTATAAATAGAAACCACTGAACTTGTAATATTCATGTAAGACCAAACTATACTCATTCAAGTTACATCTTGCTATTTCAATAATATATTTACGACTTTTTCCATGGAATCGCATTAGAAGTAGAGAAATATCAGTTGTCTGCAGATGGTTCTCATTAATACTCCCTACTCTCTAACTTAATCAAAGTTTGTAAGTGAAAGGCCAAAATTACACCTCAATAAACTCTTTTTGAATTACTTTTCTGTCTTACAATTCCAATTCTCAGCATCTAGAACAATGTTGTCACAGAATATGACCTCACAATATACAGCACTATTCTACCTTGGAGAGTGAAAGGCAACATAGCTTCCAGCATGCCCATTCATGTACTGCAGTACGTAATTCACATACATAAGAACACATGTATGTATAATTCACAAATCAAAATGTGCTTGCACGTACATTGGCAAAATATGTATCATTGGATATTCATGTTTTTCAATCGGAGTGTATTGTTTACATCAAAAAAGAAAGTAAAGTAGTAATCGAAGTGTGTGGCTGCATTAGATCACCGGTCTTATCGCTGAACCCCTTTCAATAGTGAATTAAGGGCTATTCCATTAAAAGGGATGTACCAGGGTCGGAAGGCAGAAAATGAAAATTCTTGTGGGTTCTTGTTGATTTTATATCTTATTGCTTTACTCATATTTGTCCATTACCCTAGGATGTGGGGGTAATAGAAAATTGCCTTCCGACCCTGGTACATGCATTTTAATGGAATAGCCCTAAGTATATTGCAATGCAAATGTATGTACCCTAAAAAAAATTTGTACCCTTAAGGAGCACATATACCCCAACTGCAAAAAGTAGTGGGCATGCTGAGTTCTTTGTTTTTTGACCAATGAAATTTAACAATCCAGTAAATCTGGAATTATTTGTTATATTTGTTTATATTTTTTTTGCAGGCGAAAAGTGGTTTAAGTACAGCTGATAGAAAAGTAGCACAGTCTATTGGTGTCCGCTTAAGAAACTTCCTCAAATTACCAAAAGCACATAAATGGGTGTGTTATGAATGGTTTTATTCAAACCTTGATATGTAAGTACAGACATTTGTTCTAAGTCATGTTATTGATAATAGAGGTGTATGGTATTTATACCTTGGTATATTCAATTTTCTCTTATGATATGAAAAAGAAAGGAAATAGGGCAAATGTCAAGGAGACAACATCCCATATCCAGGTTAAAACTACCCAAAACAAAGCGTCTAGGGGTCACTGAACGGTCTTCAACACAGTGAGGAACCTCACACCATATTCTCACACCGCATGCTTATTATCTATTTCTTGAACGAATAGTTATTTGCGGTTACATAAGGTGACTTTGAAGCTGGAGTAAGATATGAACTTTTACAGGAATTTCATTGGTCGAGCGCCAAGTCATAACACATCACGTGTGATGTCCTATTATTTTTTCCATGTTTCTTTTGGACCACTGTGAAATCTCGTTGGCTGTGATTAAAGTTACCTAGCAAGTGTTGTTATTTGAAACAAGTGTTGTTATTTGAAACAAGTGTTGTTATTTGAAACAAGTGTTGTTATTTGAAACAAAAACAGCAGTTCGGCATCAAATATTCACTGCATTTATTTATGAAAATCATAAGAGAAATAGTATTAACAACTCGAAAGGATTGTATATCAATGGATGTCAACTCTCGTTATTTAATTTCAAATATAATAAAGTTGCCAAAGGCTCGTTTATTATACCCCCCACTTTGCGGGAGGTATATAGTGTTCATGGTGTCCGTCCGTCCTTCTGTCTTTTTGTATCCAAAAGGTGGTGTCCACTACTCCTCCCAAACCACTGATTGGAATTTAATGAAACTTATGCAGGAGCTTTATTATATATTGTAGGTGTGCACCATGCATTATGTTTTCCAATAATTCCTTTTTTTCCAGATTTTTGACATGTTTTGGACTTTGTCATTTTAGCTCAATGCAAACCAAATGGTGACCACCTGGTATCCACTACTCCTCCCAAACCGCTGATTGGAATTTCATGAAACTTATGCAGGAGCTTAATTATATATTGTGGATGTGCACCATGCATTTTGTTTTCCAATAATTCTTTTTTTTGCCAGATTTTTGACATGTTTTCAACTTTGTCATTTAAGCTCAATGCAAACCATATGGTGATCACCTGGTATCCACTACTCCTCCTAAAATGCTGATTGGATTTTCATGAAACTTATGCAGGAGCTTAATTAAATATTGTAGATGTGCACCATGTATTTTGTTTTCCAATTATTCTTTTTTTTCCAGATTTTTGACATGTTTTGTACTTTGTCATTTTGGCTCTATGGAAACCATATGGTGACCACCTGGTATCCACTACTCCTCTTAAACTTATGCAGTAGCTTAATTACATATTGTAGATGTTCACCATGCATTTTGTTTCCCTTGAATTCCCCTTTTACATGATTATTGACATGTTTTGGACTTTGTCATTTTGGCTCAATGCAAACTATATGGTGACCACCTGGTTTTTATTATATATTGTAGATGTGCACCATGTATTTTGTTATACCCCCCCACTTTGTGGGAAGTATATAGTGTTCGTGGTGTCTGTCCGTCCGTCTGTCCGTCCTTCCTTCCTTTCATCCGTCCGTCTTTTTGTACCCAACAGCTGGTATCCATTACTCCTCCTAAGCCACTGATCGGAATTTCATGAAACTTATGCAGGAGCTTAATTACACATTGTAGATGTGCACTACGCTTTTTGTTTTCCAATAATTCCCCTCTTTCCAGATTTTTGACATGTTTTGGACTTTGTCATTTTAGCTCAATGCAAACCATATTGTGACCACCTAGTATCCACTACTCCTCCTAAACCACTGGTCAGAATTTTATAGAAATTATGCAGGACCTTAATTACATATTGTAGATGTGCACTACGCTTTTATTTTCCCCAAATTCCGTTTTTACCATATTTTTGGCGTGTTTTGAACTTTGGCAATTTGGCATAATGCAAACCATATGGTGACCACCTGGTATCCACTATTCCTCCCTGACCACTGATTGGAATTTCATGAAACTTATGCAGGAGCTTGATTACATATTGTAGATGTGCACTACGCTTTTTGTTTCCCAATAATTCCCTTTTTTATCATATTTTTGACGTTTTTTTAACTTTGTCAATTTGGCATAATGCAAACCATATGGTGACCACCTGGTATCCACTATTCCTCCCTGACCACTGATTGGAATTTTATGAAACTTATACAGGAGCTTCATTACATATTGTAGATGTGCACTACTTTTTTATTTTCCCCAAATTCCTTTTTTACCATATTTTTGGCGTGTTTTGAACTTTGTCAATTTGGCATGATGCAAACCATATGGTGACCACCTGATATCCACTATTCCTCCCTGACCACTGATTGGAATTTTATGAAACTTATGCAGGAGCTTCATCACATATTGTAGATGTGCACTACACTTTTATTTTCCCCTAATTCCTTTTTTACCGTATTTTTGACGTCTTTTTTGAACTTTGTCAATTTGACATAATGCAAACCATATGGTGACCACCTGATATCCACTATTCCTCCCTGACCACTGATTGGAATTTCATGAAACTTATGCAGGAGCTTGATTACATATTATAGATGTGCACTATGCTTTTTGTTTTCCAAAATATTTCTTTTTTTCCAGATTTTTGACATGTTTTGGAATTTGTCATTTCAGCTCAATGCAAGCCATATGGTGAACACATGGTATCCACTACTCCTCTTAAGCAAATGATTGGAATTGCATGAAACTTATGCGGGATCTTAATTATACCCCCGCAAACAAAGTTTGGGGGGGTACATAGGAATCACCCTGTCCGTCTGTCCGTCCGTCCGTCCGTCTGTCCGTCCGTCCACACTTCTCGTAAGCGCAACTCCTCTTAAACCACTTGAAGGATTTTGATGAAACTTTACACAAAGGAAGGACACTATATGGAGATGTGTATGAAGGAATATAATTATTGTCCGAAACCAGGAAGGGGAGATAATCTGACTTTGACTTTTCGTTGATTCCCTATTTATGGGTTACCTCGTAAGCACAACTCCTCTTAAACCACTTGAAGGATTTTGATGAAACTTTACACAAAGGAAGGACACTATTAGGAGGTGTGCATGAAGAAATAAAATTATTGTCCAAAACCAGGAAGGGGAGATAATTGGACTTTGACTATTCGTTGATTCCCCATGTATGGGTTACCTCGTAAGC